>JAMKCH010017072.1:0-58859 GCA_023653785.1 Ophioderma brevispina
AATGCTTTCCGTTGTCTGCTGAATAAATGTCGATGGATCATTTTATTATAAAATTACGATGCTTTGGTTTTAATCATTCAGGTGAGGGCTAATGTATACAAAAATCCTTTACAACCATTTGAAAAATCTTGAGGGTGCACGATTTTCAATGGTGCCAGGAGTCGCGCTTAAATTTGACAATTTTTTGCATGATTTACCCATTTTTTTTGAATGAAAATTTTTACTTCACTTAAGTTTTTTATTCTAGCCCCCCCCCCCAAAAAAATTGATCATGGTGTTGCTACTATTAGGATTAAGGTTATTATAACTTTTTTTTTAGTTTTATTTTTAGGTGTAGTGTTTTGGACTGTGGGTTAGGTCTGGGGCCTATGGTTATAGTTAGGGTTAAACCAGAGGTTTTGTTTTTGAGTCAATCCCTACAAATGCAACAGTTAATTTTGGGAAATGTCACCTCAATATGGTCATATGATCACATATCATAAAAATCCATTCTTAACACATAAAAACAACCTAACTTTTAATGCTTCATTTTAGCCCACAAAGCATTAGTACTTGGGGATTTTTTGCGAATGATTATGAAATATCTTTTGGTTCTTAAACTTTTGGAACACTTTTATCCCTAAGTACTGACATGAGTTTAGTACAGTATGGTATAGGAAATTGCTATGCATCCTGGAGATTGATTCAAACACCCTCTGGGTTAAGCTAAGATTATGATGTACAGGGTTAGGATTACTGTTATAGTATATTCAACCCATCGTGTCACCTCTAGTCTTTTTCCGAAGGTATTAGCATTGTATGAGGGGATGGGCACTGGATGGAAATTAAAATTCCATGCTAAATCTAATAGAAAATCATGTGGTCCAATAGCAGAGAAAAATAAATTGGTGCCTTAAAGAACACTATCAGTGATTTGCTAAATCAGCCAAATCGAAAAAAAATCATCAAAAATCTAGATTTTTGCTGTTGTATGAACAAGTACAGTAGCCCTAACATACCCTGCAAAAAATGATAAGACCAGAACGAACCTAATAAGGACAGACAGAATACGGAGATTTTATCATTACTGTCCATCTTGGACACTTACTAAACACGTTCAATTGAATGGAGAATCGTATTTGGAACACTTGCCGTTTTATTCCTTTTCTGTCAATTCTACAGCGGAAAAGGTAACTTATGAGAATTCTACAGAATTATACTTCACTTTGAAGTATTCCTGCCAAATTTCAAATATTTCAATAATCACTGATAGGGTTCTTTAATTGAAAATTCATTCAACCCCCGTGTAAACGTAAAAACATTTATGTTGCATTAACTCTCAATACCTATGACTAAAATAGTTTGCTTCAATGAATTCAATTGTAACAGGTGAGTTGAATGTCACTCTATCAAAGAAAATAGCAACACAAATGTCTTTGCATTCTCTATGTTAACATGAAAAGGCAAGATTATCTTCGTTCGTTCTTGAACAGGTGAATCAAGGGGCCATATGCTTTCATGTTTCTGCCTCCTCTCCTAACTAACGACGCTATCCAAACTTTTCCTCCCGGGACACTATGGGTTGAATTTACTATAGTAGGCATTTTCTCTTATGCTCTTAATATGCGCAGCCAAGTGATAATAATCCCTAAAACCTAAACACACCAATTGCTACCATTACAGAGTGCAGACATTTTTTCAATGGGAGGGGCAGGGGAGCGTTGCTGGCAGACTGCTTAATTATCGACACAATTTGAACACATTTCACCCAAATTTTTTTTCAAGTTAAAGGCACTATCAGTGATCCACCCATATAAAAGTCTTAAATATTTGAATATTTGCAGGAGTCGTAGTCTAAAAGGTTGAAGGATAAGGTGGCAGGAATTGCATAAGCTACTTTTTTTCCAATGAAAAATGACAAAAACGGAAGAAAGCAGCAGGGATCAAAGGAGATCTATTGAATTACATGTGTTAGTAAGTGTCCATCCGGACAGTAATGACTAAAATATTTCCGATTTGTCTTATTAGTTTGTTTCAATCTTAATCATATGCAGGGATTGTGGGGTAGAATACTTGTTACAGACGTGTAAAAATCTGATTTTGATTGACATTTTTGATTTTCTGATTGGCCATATCACTGATAGTGCATTTTTTGCATTTTAAGAGATACAATAAACCATATAAAATAGCATCTCAAAAATTAATAGATTGGGGGAAGGAAAACTTTGTACAGTTAGAGATGGGTAACCCGATCAACAACCCTCCCCCCCCACCCACCCACAACACACACACACAACTTTACTCCTAAAATATTTATATTTTGTATCAGAAGAATTCATATTTTCTTCATTAAAGCGGCACTGGCACCACATTTCACAAAATATGAAATTTCTTCATTTCCTCCACCAAAATAGTCTAGGCCATTGGAAGAACAAAGATATATTTTACCCATAAAAATAACATCCCCAAAACAGATCTAGGACATTGATATGAGGAAAAGTATCCAGATAATTTGTAGGCCAATTTTAAGTTTTCCATAACTTTAATCAACAAATGTGATATACTATGAATATTTTGACTCGTACTCACTGATATTAAAACACAAAGGTTATAATAGACGATCAAGAGAGTGCATAGCGTGGGAAACAGTGTGCATAGCGTGCGCTGTATGTGTTAAACACCATTTTCGTGTATGCTGAAATTTAGCGTCGCCGGCGACGCTAAATTACAAAATCGTTCTGTTTCCATAAGGAAGCTGATTTGGTCTTAATCATTTCGTGGTGAGGGCTTTGTATATAAAAACCGTACAACCATGCGAAAATATCGATTTTGAAAAATCTGGAGGGCGCCACTATTTTTCAATGTGCCCGTGTCTCTTGTCTTTAGGCCCAGGAAATGGTTCATTTTGATGTTATGAACAAAAACATCTCCAAATGTGGTTGACACCACATAATTAATCACACATTGTCCTATGGGTGAATTTAGCGCACATTTGAGTACTATTCAAATGAGCTGGACTGATTTCACTCAACATTTGTAATTAGATTGTTTTTGGTGGATTGTAACTCCATGTGATGTTTGAAAGGAGAAAACACAAATGAAAAATCGACCCTGATTGGGGCACCCACCTCTAATTCAAACATGTGACATTTTTGCCAACAAGTTCAACAATTTTGTGCAATTTTGCCGACAGAACAGCTTATGTAATTGGTGGTTGTCACACTCCCAAAAACACCCCTCTGGGAAGGCACGGATCCTGAGGTATTTTTCAATGAAAAGGTGGCTTGTTTTTTTTTTTTTTTTTTTTTTTTTTTTTTCTTTTCATTTACAACCAACATTGGAGACAACAGTGGAAATCAGGTTTATAGTTTACTTTGAAAGAAAAAAAAAATCACACAGTGGCCTTCAACCATTGAGCAGCTGTTGATCAACATACGGTTGTTCATTATGAGTAAAGGGATAAGTAGCGATAATGCGACAGAATCGAAAAAATGTGGAAATTAAAAATTATTTAAACTTATAAATCAGGGATAAGTGTGTACAATTCATATAAACTGCTTCAATAATGTAGAAACAAACCACCAATAGTGGAAAAGAATAAGAATTTGAGGAAAATTTCTCATACCCTCCCCTCTCCCGGGGATCCCGCAAATAGACATACAGCGAGACCAGCCTACACTAAACAGTACATCCGTTTGTGGTTTAGTTTTTTTTACACCATTACATAGGGATGTACCGATCCGATCGGTATATCGGTATCGGTAACCCAACCGATATTAGTCGGACGGTATCGGTGAACGGAAAATCTCCCCTTCTACTACCGATCGCTTTGATGACCGCATACCCATTGGCATTCAAGCACAGTACTATAAACATTCTGTGGCGTTCAAACCCAGTATAAACATTAAGTTCACTAAGAAACCTCTCACTTTATTGTTCTAAAACTCATTTTTCTTAGCGCACTGCAATATGGTGTATATTCAAGAATAAAACTTTTATCATGGGTATATGCTTTTGTCATGAAAATATTCTTGTCTGATAGCGGGTTACAGCACGAGGACTTCCTTACATGCGAAGTGTGTATTATGATATGTAAAATTCCTTAACAACGTGGTCCATTCAAAAAATATATCGTTATCGGATTCGTATCGGGCAGATCGGTTTACGAAAATATCGGTATCGGCCGATCCGATAAAACGTAGATTCATACATCACTACCCAGTAACAGAATAACAAAAGAATCATAATGTTTGAGGTCAAACTGTATTTAACAGGTACACATTATAGACATTATCGCCCTTAAAATCTGGGATATTTTTTTTATTTTTTGCTTTTTTTAAGTTTTTTATTATTTTGAATTTTGATATGCACATCTAAATTACAGAAGTCAGATAAAAGTACTTGCCTTGTCTTTACATACAAACGGATTTCAAGCCACCACTTGCAGGTTATGTTTGCATGTCCATGGCCAGTAACAAGAATTAAAAAATATGAATTTGTGATTTTTTTTTATGTTTCGGAGTAGCAAATCGCTGCTGATCCCTTTAAATTAAATGGGTCACAATAACACTTCTGGACAATACTTGATATTTATATGTAAACTTAAAGGTGCTTGTTCCAGTTTAAGTCTATTGTGTTCTCTACTTGATATGAGACCTGGCCCTTGCACATACGTCCCATCAATTACAGTGGGAAACAAACTGTGCAGTTTTTGATGTAACAAGGCATAACGGAAAGCCATATTCAAAACTGTGCTAATATTGTGGTTAACCATTAAAACAGTGGTTTTTATAATTTTTGGGAATGCAAGGATTTGAGGATCAAATTTCAGGACGATAATGAAAAAATCGGCCTTTTCACAATTCCCCCCCCGATATCCAAATTGGATACTACTTCGAACACGCACCATTTAAATATAACAAGTAGTTTAGGAATTTAGAACCTACTTTTTCTTTCCGTGGCACCTTGGTCTTCTTCAAAGGTACTTTATAAATAAACGTTTGGACTTTTTCGCTTTCGACCTGCAAAAAAAAAAAAAAACAACAACAATTGAAAAAAAAAATTGATTTAAAAGTAATACTATACACAACAAAATTCTTGTGAGTTGTGAGCTGTTTTGAACAAATTAAAAAAAAAAAAAAGCTAAATTTTTTGTGGGAGAGCATGGCTTAGTGGTTAGTTAGGGTGCTTGCCTATTGCCTGTGGCGCAAATTTTACCAAAATCCCCGGTTTCTAAATCCCTGTGGTGTCACTTGCTGGGATTTAGTTGGTACTAAGTTCTGGATTTAATCTGTAATACAGCTGAATTGATAAAATATAGAATACCGCTCTTCTCCATGGTTCATGAATCATGAAGCATCCTGTCCTTCGGGGGGGAAGGGATGTTAAGCTGTTGGCCTGTGTACAGAGAGTCACAACTGTACATGTACACATCACAGTCAGTGTCGAATAAGATAGGGTTTAAACCCCTGACTGATCCAATCCGCCCCCAGTCTCAAAAGCGGGCCAAGTTTAGGAAGCGTCCGTATCATGGAACCCCTTCCCCGGATCAGCTTACTCAGTTGAATAAATCCTGACACCACCACAAGCCATTACCAATGACTTGTGGGGGGGGGGGGGGCGGGGAAACACTTCCATCTTGGATGGAGGTCACAGTGATGTGCATTTAACAATAACTTGTAAGGCTGTTTAAACCCGGGGGGGGGGGGGGGGGGTCTCTCTTTTGCTCAGTGTCCAACGAAGCTCCCATAATAAAACCATAACCTCGGAAACTGGGTCTTTTTTTTGCTTTTGAATGATCTGGCTGAAAAAATAAAGCTACTTGATTATTTTTCCCTGTCTTGCCATGCCTTGTATTTTATTTTGCATATGTACACAACCATTCTCTCCAAATTTGTTCAATTTCTCATGAAATTCCCCCTCGTAATGAAAGTTTAGCACCAAACACTAATGTCTTCAGGTCAAAAATCGCTCGCTCCCAATTTACACGGCCGGTATAACGAATTTGTGATTTTGGTTTGATTGTCTTAGCATGATAGGAGGCTCTCTATTAAAAAGCGGTTGCGAAATGCAAGACCATTCGCTGCCCTCGAACGGCAGTCCATGAAGGGGAAAAAAAGATGTAGCTACCCAAACTCCCCAAAACGCTCCGATGGTTGAGATTTAGAGCCATAATGAAGAAAAAAACCAAACCCTCCTCCTTACCATATCGCATGAGCGTGACCGTGGCAGTGACACAATACTATGTCTGAAGACGATTTGGGAAAAATAATACTTAACCAAAAAAAAATGTTGACCCCTTTCACAAACCCGGAACCAAGTTTGCCAGTGACTTTTCTCATTTTATCAGAGCCAGTCAGAAATACCAAATCCCAGTTCATTATCCTCAACAATAACCGCAAGGGCAAGAGTTCCATCTGACCCCCGGGAGGTTCTACATGTAACAAATTCCTTTTCATTTTTGGCCTTGGGTTAGGGGGGCTGTATTGTAGGGCCGTAAATAAATAATTTGTTTCCTGTACCGTTTAAAGGGGTGGTACATATGGAACTCTTCCAAAGACCAAGTAGACTTTTAACAAAAAAAAAAAATTTTTTTTTCTTATTTTTGCTTCCTTAGTTGCCTTTATATGGACTAATCCCACTAGCCAGGTGATGACGGATTAAAGTCTAAAAAATGCTGTATCCCACCATGACACTTTGTGAGGTTATTCTTTACTTAAGCATGTTGTAGACAAAAGACTGGCATGATAACAGTTACCTATGCTTTATGTACACAGTTGCTGCCAACTTTAGTGGGGGAATACACGCATAACAAATAGGTCTTGAACCATGATTGTGCTTATGTGTTAACTGGATTCAACAACAACTTTTTTGCAAAAAGGGGTGTTTTAACTGCACTTGTTCCTGGATTTGTAAAAGTGGTCAAGGGTGGGCATTTGCCCCCCCCCCCCTAAATTTTTTTCTTAAAAAAAAAAAAAAAATTTCACATGTGAAATCTCTTTAGTTGCACCTTTTTAAAAAAAAGCTTTACTTCTTTTTCATGGACAATGCCGGAATACGCCATTTCCACTTGTGCAGATATTAATCATGAGACCCCATATGAGCCCAATTAAGAGACATTGGAGTAGCCACCCATGCGTTTGTATTTATAGTTTTCTTTAATTGCCCTCAGTCTCTGCTTTGACACCACCCTCTCTAGCGGCTAAGGGGAGCACACATTTTCCAATTTGGAGATTAGTAAATTAAAATGTCCCCGGATGAGCCTAAGTTAGAGATGTTAGGAGTAGCACCCAGTTTACATTATATTTTTCTTTACTTCCTTCACTTTCATTTGACACTGGCAGGGGGTACAACATTAGCCAACATTTAGATAAAAACACATTGTTGTTGGTCAGTCATACCAAATGTCCACACTATATCAATATGCCTTTTGAGTTCACTATAACATATGTGGAGTATGGATATTGCGTATTCCACATTAAGTTTATGTGCCGGTACTATATAGAATTGTTATCAAAAAGGTCAAGCGTGAATGTCTAGGCCCAGATGGGGACAAAAAAAATGCTCAAAAGCTCTGATGTGATTGAATGATCACAAATGATCCTTTTAGGCCAAGAAAAAAAAAGTTTGTCTCAGAAGGACTGCGCCCATTGTTGTTGAATTGTGTCCTTCAACAAATTTTACTAATTGAAAATCGGGGGAAAAAATTCAGCCATGAGCTAGCGCCGAAAAAATGAAAAAAGGGCATTTTGAATTTGTTTTTTTTTAACTTCTTGAGGCAAACTTTTTTTTTCACTTATAAACCAATTATATTAAGAGTAATTGCCTTCTAGGATGCCTTGTTACCTAGGTAACACCCACACATTGGGCAGGCTCAATAGCGTTTAGGGCATTGAACTTCTTAACCTTCAATATTCTGATTTGGATGTCTGCGAGGCAGTAGTGGCCATCAGCATCCTAATTTTTTTTTGGGGGGGGGGGATGGGAGGAAGCAAAAATATTTGGAAAGCCTTTTCAAAAACCATTCTGAATGTATTGTCAAGGCTAGTTTTGGTGACAGATTTATTTGAAAAGAAAAAAAAAAGACACTGGTGTCATGTAGTTAATTAATGGGCTTTTTTATCCAATTTCTAAAAGGTCACTTGGGGTCAAAAAGTTGTAAGATTTGGTTTCAAATATATCAAAATTTTAGAAATAGTTTTAAGTCAGTTTCAGGAATAACAGTATACACCCACACTGTTAAACTAAAACTTGTAAAAAAACAGGGATTTGACTGGCAGTGGGACTCACCCGTGTGCAGAACGTAAAATAATGGAGCCGTAAAAATAAAAACCGCAGGGAGGAACGTAAAATACGGCGTTAAACAATATCCGGCTTCAACGTTATTGGGTTTTTGACTTGTTAAACAATATTATAGCAAATAAAACGTTAGTACAATCCTCTGACCAAAGTTTCACGGTGTAGCTATGGCATAAGAAACGTTGTATGTACGTTACCACATGGTTGTATTTGTAAAAAAGGGTTATATTTTCAGGCAAAAACAATTTGGCGAAAAGAAAAAAGCAAATAAAAAAGGGGGAAATCATTTTTAAAAAAAATAGATTTAAACCAGTTTATACACTTCGGTTTATATGGTAATGTAACACATTCTAATTCATGTCACCAATTACTTATATCATCATATGAATAAACCTTACGTCAGTCCTTACATAGATTGAACCCTGGCCTTAAATTGCAAGTCCTAAACCTGATCCACTACATACATGAACTTTACGATAGGCCAGATGCCAAATTAATATATAATGGCCATTTTCACAATTAGGTGTGTTTTAACTTGCGAGTAGTGGACACTTCATATAGGTATCTCACTAATTCAATGAAATTCAAAAGATCTTTTCTTGGTGTAACTATCCTATATAGGGTCTAGCTCAGCTAGCTTAACAACCCTCCTTATTTTTTTCTTTGGATTTGGTGCGCAATTTAGTGGTCCAAAATTGGCACTTTTGGTTATACCCCAAAATTACATCTATTTTTTCTCAAAGCATGTACTTTAACCCGCATTGAATTCCAGTTTTGTTTATTATTATTATAGACAAGTATCCAATCTTAATGCTATTTTGGTTCCACATTTTCTGTTCGCCTTTCCGGGAGAGAAAGGTCGTTGCAATTCAGCATTTCGGAGATGACATTTTCCGTTAACAAATGATGCCCATTTAAAACAAACTGTTACTCCTTATTATTATAAGAATTCTCTCTTGTTTTGGTGTATAACAACAACTACCATATGACTTTGCATTTATGTTTTTGCCAAGAAGTTTGTCCTTCCACACCTCTTTCACATTTTGGCGCAATTTTCAAATTCAATGTTAAACTTTTTTTCCGTTAACATTTTCGTCACTTCCGCAACAATGAACAGATAGTGTTTATTTTTTTAAAGAGCATACAATGACCAGTTTTGGAACTTCTTTAAATGTTGAACATGCCTTTACATCTTTCTTGAATAAATTGTAAAAATACCCAACATATCAATTTTACAACACTGTATACCTTCCGTTAGCACCTGTCCCCGACCCCCTCCGCGTACACAATTTTGTCAAGCTTCCAAAACAGGTAATTTAAATATCTCAGCTTTACTTGCTTATATAGAAATCTCTTGCTGCTGATACCTCTGTTGTAGTGATTAATTAGTGATGCTCATCATGAATAGGATGACACTCACCAAGGTGCAGCACAAGTCAACTTTAAACTTTCCCTTAGAACTGAATTTTTTTGTCTCGGAGATGCATAATTTTGTTAACAGGTAAATTTTGGCTATTTTTGGAGCTGAATGCCTTACTGTTTTGTTTGACTGTGTGAGTGTGTAACAAAAATAACCTGTGGAAAGAAAACATATTCAAATGATAAAATGCTTTATAACCTAACACATTTGATACATTTGACTAATTACCAGTGTATTCGGTTTATTTGTTACTTTTTGTGCATTTGAATAAACAAGTGCCATAGCACATAACATGTCCCTTGTGACAGTCAATGTTCCTGAATTGTTTGTTGTTTAAACTGAAATTTATGATTTCCTTAAATCTCTTAGATAATAAAATAGGTATACAAAGCTTTTGACCAAACAACATGTTGTGCATGTTTGAGGAAATAACCCAATCTATCATTGTTGTTGTCGGATGGACATGTTTTGTTAACATGCGTAATACAACATTTATTGCAAGCCTTAGCTTTTTTTGCTAGTAATTATTCAAAGTAACAAGTTTTAACACAACAATCTTTTGCTTATAAATAATTAGCACTAATCTACAGGGTCATTCCATGCCAAAACAAGAGTTCACCAAACAATCTTGATCAACGACTAATAGATCACCAATGAAATCCATGTATTCCATTCGTTCTCATAGAATGGTTCATCAAAGTTTCACACCTCTCAGCAAAATTCAGTCATTTGCATTTGCAATAAAACAAAGTAATCATTTGTTAACAAAATGTAAATCTTACGCAAACTAACTCAGCACAGGGCTATTTACCCAAGGTGTAAACTGAGAAACAGTCATGAACTTTGAACTGTTTTTCCTTTAAAGTCTCCTTGTACTGGAAATATTTAAATTTCCCATTTTCACCGGGGGACTCTGGCAGGGACCACTGCTGCTGCTGTAGGGTCTTAAAATAAAAATTATTCCGCATGCCTTGCAGTATTTTCACTGACCCCCATTGAGAATGGTAAATGTCCCCAAATAGACCTAAGTTTGTGATATTATGTTGCTTTAATGTTTTTTGGAGACGACCCTTACTTTTGAGATTGACTCCAATTTTGACTCTTGATAATTCTACCTTTTATAATGAAATTAACTGCTGGGGCTCATGTATGATACGGCCAAAAAAGGTGACCCATGTTGAAAAAGTCACAAAATTCACCAACTTGACAGGAAACGGAGGCCTAGCAGTACCAGAGACTCTAGTTTTCTTGCATTAGTTTAATTGCGTACCTAAAGTATATAATTGGATTATCTTTAAAGTAATTTTGTCTTTTGTTTTGTGTGGCTTGTTGCTTCATATTTAAATGTGTTGATTATTACATTCCAGCAGTTTGACCACAAAATGAAAACTTTATTATTTTAAGTGCATTGTCCCTGTAAGTAAATCAGATGACTGTACTGCACCGTCTTTTGACCAGCTAGTGCAAATTGAGCAATACCACCAATTTTGATTTGTAAAAATGCCTCTATCAGATGCACAAGAATATAACCATATTCCAGTTGATGGTGGAATAAGCCTCTACTTTACTGTAGGTGGAGGTATAAATTGAGGGGATTAGTATAAAAACTTTAGTTCGTGTATTCGTGGGATGAATTTTGTGGTGCGCTATAGCCATGATGCCAACCCTGAGCGGTTAGGCCATTTACAGTCCCAATCAATATAGTCAAAGCATAAATCCTAGAATGTTCAAAGAAAGTGCAACTAAATCCAGGAATAGTTTCAAGTGCAAGAGCAGGTGAACGCTGTATGTTTATAATAGTGATGATAAAAGTTCTGCATTTTAACACACGGTGCTGAAGGCTTCTAAATTAGTATTTGTTTTGGTAGCAATTTTTAAAACAAATTCGGTGTAGAACACACTATGCGTCACATAGTATAAAATAAACATTTGGTCAAACACAAATTTTGTATTGTAAATTGCCTCCAATCAATTTTCAATTACAAATCAGTGCCTGATCAAAAGCGAGAATCCTACTATTTTATAGGCCATGGTACGTTACACAGGTTTTAAGACACTGCACATAAGTATTGACTGGACAACATGTAACGTTTATATTTGTAGTTTGGCCAGTTTCTCTTCAAACCAATCTCCTTTGTAATTGCGAGGAAGAAACAACCGATTTTTCTGGATATTTCTGTCCCCTATTTGAGTAAAGGACGAAGTCCAAACCCCACCCATAACTCTAACCATCCACTGGATCAACTAGAACTCTACTCAAAGTACAATCAACACACAAAACAAAGAAAGTGAGGAGGGTTATTTTAGTAATAACTTTAAGGGTTCCCAACCTTTGATAGGGCATCATGTTTTTTTTTTCTCTGGCATAACAATTAGAGAATTTAAAAACTCTTCAACCAAAATAATTCATGCTTAGTGATCCCTAGAGAATAAAGGGGATCACCATTGAAGCTTTAGTTACAGGTAACCGGTATCACTTGATCAATGGGAGTTGGCCACGTATCACAAATGACGCAGGTTAATGCGCTGACATGTAAATTTTCAGCAATGTCTCATAGAATGCATTATGTTTTGATGTCAGCCCAAATGACTTAATTTTGACTCAGACGTTTCATAAACTTTGACAGGCTGCTTATATATAGAACATGATTTTTTTGGTGATCGTTTGTGACCCTGGAAATCAGAAAGCTAGATTGCATGGGCAAAATGAAAGCAAATATGAAAGCTGGTGAACTCACTGTTTTGGCATTGAATGACCTGGCAGCATGCTTTTTTTTTTATTTATTTTGTTAACACTGGTAGCACACCTCCATCTTTTAAGGAACAAAACTTGCTATGAAATGGTAATCTCTTGGCTATTATTTAAATAAAGACCTCAACAAAACTGGAAATCAGAAATTGAAAACATTAAGGTGAAAATGAGCTGGAAATGGAAAAAAAAGACATGTAATTTTGTAAAATAGAACAAAGTTCCAAGTTTATGGTTCTTCTTTTGTTTTCTTGGGTATAGAATAATAAACCTGTCTCATTTGTGTTACACAGTTTGTGCTCGTGCCAAAATGAATTTTTTTCACAAATCATGTCCCAACGGAATACGTCCACACAAATTTCGTTTTTTTTATGCCAATGTTTAATTTGTAGTTAAAAGTGCTCGAGAATGTCACAACCAAGTGATTTTTCTTATGTTTTATATTTACAACACTTGTTCAAGTACACTGTTTGCCTGCAACTCTGTAATACAAGTGTCCTGCATATTCTTTTTCTTTGGTCACGCTAAGGAATTCTTCCTCTTTAAACTAGAATTGAAGAAGCTGTTAAAATGCGCAAAATTATAACCAACTATCTTCGGTTTTTTATTAATCGCTAAGCACAGGATTGTTTTCATACTGAGTTCATGAAACACTTGGTTAACATCTTTGTCACCACTCCGAAACGCTGTGTATTTGGGGGGGTTGTTGGGGCAAAGATTTCTTAAGAATGGATACATACAATAGAAACACCCTTGCTTAAACGTGTAATTGTGTCAGAAGTACAACGCAAGGTGAAAAACGTCGGCACAAGTAATCTCACATGATTGTAATTTGTTAGCCACAAAGGTTAGGTTCCTTGCACATAGATAATACTAACTAGACTAGGATGTCAACCTTAGGAAGGGGTGGTGGTTGGGGTTTTGGTTGAGACACCGGAAAGCAGAATGAGAACTTGTTGAAGTCTATTTTATCACCTATAATATGAATGAATGAATATGGTTGGTTGCAATGCAAAATTAGAGTCAGTTTCTCACCATTACACAACAAAAGCCATGGTACATCTTGTCACTGTCCGAAACATGTGAACAGTTTACGTTGTCACGAGAAAAAAAGAAGGAACAAACAAAGCTTCCGGAACGACTGCAAGTGTAAATTCAACTTTGTTAAGAATTTACATTTCTTTCAATTTGTGTCAAAGTAACCTCATTGAAGAGATTTAGTAACAAGGGAGCATGATGTGGGGGTTGGCCTCATAAAACACTTTTAAAATTAAAATTGTGAGTTTATATAATTTTCTGTCAAAATTGGCTCTTCCCTTCCAAATATTTTGAATTCAACAAGACTTTGTCAAAAGCAGTGTACTTTCAACGATCTACTTTGAATTAAATTATCTCCCCTCTTTTTCGTTTGCTACAATGTTATGTTTACAATTTGGAAAATGGCATTTTCATTACACCCAATAATTTTGATTTTTTGCGCGCTCAAATTTAACCAATTACCCAATTTCCAAAATTACACAATTTTGCAAATAAGTTTTTTTTTTTTAAGGTCTTTTTTGGTATCAAAATTTGCTCATTTGTGAGTAACTTTTTAGTGAAAATAACAAATAAAAAGTACTTTTAAATTTTGCCCCCAGGGTACGAAAAGTTACAAGCGCACTGATTGTGAAAAGGACCATATGTGGGTGTACTCCTTTTTTTTCCAAGTTAAACAAATAAATACAAAAGGAGAAAGAGTTTTAAAACTATTTTAAAAATTGGAAAAAAGGGGAAATATTATATTTTTGAATTTTTTTTACAAATGATTTTTTTCTGTTTTAAAATTTTTCAAACATTGGGTGGGTAAAAAGTAAAAAACGTTTTCTTATTTATATTCTTACATTAAAAACAAGTAAGTTACAAACGACGTAATATTAATTACGGAAAATATAAACAACTGTCAGCATATAAAAGGGGAGGGGAGCTACCGGTTTTTTCAAAATGTGTAGTCTTCTTTTCCTACCAGCTGAAAATTTATTTCCATTTTTCTGCTTCCAGATGTAATTTTAGTTAATAGGCTGTACCGTGTGTACACCGTGAAAGACCCTTCTCAATCACTCGAGGTTGCGCACCCCTCACAAGTAAAGAAATCTGGTAGTAACTCAATAGAATATTGTTTCCCCCTGATAGAATTTCATGTGTTTTCACTTCTACAGGTAGTCTTTCTCCAGGTATTGCTGTTTAAAACAAACACATTGTTGCGCACACTGAAAGCCCTCCAAATTCAGCAGATCACTCAACTGCTGAACATGCTCAAGGGGCACTGGACAATCCTGGCTGGATTGTGAAATCTGAAAGTGTTTCTAGAACTAATTTCCCAAATTTATTCTGTGAAACAATCGGGGATTTTAGCTGGCAGTATTCTCTGCAGAGTGGTTGTAATTAATAGGATAGTGCATGTATCTTAAAGGTGCATTTCGTGATCCTAGCACATGTTATTTTTGTTTATGATTCACTAGATATCATCAAAGAAAAGGTTATTTCCAAAAGTTCAGTTGATTCCGAAGGTGCGTTTTTATTCTATAGCGAAATAGTGTCACACTGCCCATAGCCACTGTGGCGTAATTTCTGTCCGTTTACGACAGAAGAAAATACAAATTACGAATTTTCTTTCTTCTTCTTCTTCTGGAGTAGATCGAATTTGCACGTAATTTCGGCACACTACTATACTTGGGGCCAACGATCAGATGATATAAAAATCTCAATAACCTAGGTAAATCTGGGGGACGAGGCGGCGGTGGATCACGAAATGCCCCTTTATTAATAGCTTTTGATTGGGATCCTATATGGGGAGTGTTGAAGGTTGGGGGGGGGGAAGCTTTTCGTAGTTAAAGTTCCATATAGCAATACTATTCAGACTGTAACAACAAAAATATACAATGTTGAGGGTATGAATTGGGTGGGTGTTTCATAGGAGACCCATCTTACAACACCTTTGACTCGCTTATAAAAGGGGTATCACTCGATCCTTGGCCTCATCCCCATTCACACTCTAATCTTGCACCATCTAACACTGCAATTTTGTGTATCAATCAGAACCGTGTAGTTTTTTCATCTTCCTGCAACATATTTTTGACTGACTTCTATCCCATTTGATGCTACAAAGCCAAAACCTAATTTGTTTATGGTCAACCCAGAAAAATATTTTGAACAGTGTTCTATCGTAATAGCTCTCCCCTACACCCCCAACCCATTACTGCTCACGTTGTATATGGGATCCAAATTAAATTTGGAATTAGAAATAAAAATAGATTTGTTTGTTTGTGCCTATCTAATATCATGTCATATATAATATTGATGGGCCATAAGACAGCCCAATATTTGAGTAGTGGATGCCACTACGATAAAATACTGGACTGCCCTCCAATTGAACGGATTTAGATTAAACACAATCTATCTTTTATTCTTCATTCTTCATTTAGTTTTGGTTTGTTTGGAATCACCGAGAATCTTTGGTGTATTTCAATAATAATTAGTTAAAGGGCACAAATTTCCCCCGCGCTCAAAAATGAACCAACCCTTACTAGCTGCGTGCATTGCATAACCATATACGCCGCGCTTAAACCCTTGGCGAGACTACGTACTAATCTTATATCGTCTCGTATATAAGATAGGCAACAACCATTATATTGCCGTGTTTTCTTGACTACAAATTAATGAAACATTGTAATATGCACTAATTTTGAAACCTTAATGGAATGAACATGGTTTATTCTGTGAAGTTTCCAAATTCATAATTGTGTTCACGTTGTTCATAAAAGTGTCGGTCAGGCGGGTCCCTTTTCACTTACCTTACAGATTTTCAGATGGGCGCCCCCTAGGGTGAAGACCGTGCCCGTAAGCAGACTTTTTTTGAACGGCGATATTTTCGAAAGATTTTCTCCCAATTTGGTTTTCAAAATTCCATAATTCGTTCAGTAAAGTGTTCAGAATGGGCTCCTTACAAAATATCCAAATTATCAGATGGTATAGGCCAAGGACCAGGCCCCGTAATCCTGTAGTTTTAGGAGAAGGGTGAATTTCTTCAAAAGGGGGTTTTCCCCCCTTGGGGGAGGGGAATTGGCAAAGTGACTTTTTTCCAGTATATTACCCTTTCCGTCTATCAACATTGAAAACTGAAACCCAGATCATCTTTATTCCTGCCTGCAGATTTCAAGATCCCAATTCCCAAGAAACTATACAAGACAAAGACAATGCAAGATCCCGGCATGTGGTGCTGGCCGATGGTCCTTTTCCCCATCAATTGGAATCTATCTATCCTGAGCTTTGCGTTTACTGTCACGTCTCCAAGTGCACCAAGTTAACAGCCCTTGAAGGTATAAATTGGCAAGAGTTGCATAAAATTAAATGGACCCGAACATTCAAGGAACCGTATCACCCATGGTGAACTTTTGAACAAAAAAATAACAAAACTCAAACATTCTGGATTCCTCTCATATATGCAATTCAACTTTGAATTGAATTGCCGGTTACTTTAAAATGTAATTCGTCTCCTCTCACATATAATGCAAATGCAAAACGAAATGTATACTTATTAGCCAGCATGTGAGTGGAGTTTTGGAAAAACTAGCTGAAATATAGCATAAAACTGGATGCAGAGGGTCTGAAAACTGGCTGGAAAATGAAAAAAAACTCCTTTTTTATTTTTGAAATGGCCATTAAAAAAGGGCTGACATCAGAAAGGAAGGAAAACTCTCACAGGCCTGAAAAAAACAAATGGTATAAAATACCCAAGGGATTAACATTTTTCTCTGCCACATCACATGGCAAAATTTAGTGTTCCTTCCCAAGGACTTTCCTAAAAGACTGAAGTAAATTTACACAGTATAATAATTTCATCTCACACAAATAGGCCAGAAGCAGACCAATACATGTGTATTACCATTTTCATTGTGTTTTAACTAATTAAAAATATCCATAGATTGATATAGAAAATACTTAATCAAAGAACTTCAATTCATATATTGGCACAGTGGATTGTTCAGAGAGCTCACACACACTCAATAAAAAAACAAACATTAAAAAAAATCAAAAATCATTTTTGTTACTGTGGCATGGATATGCGAACATACAAGTGGTTGGCTTTGAAATCCATGTAATAAAGAAATGCAGTACTTTTTATCTGATCATGTAATTTCTTATACTGCTTCAGAATTTGGAGACTAGATCAAAAAAGCCCTTTCCTGGAAATAGCCCAGATTTTAAGCTGGATATTGTGCACCATGATCGTTTTACCACAACAGTTTGGAAACCCCTGAGTAAAAAATCTGGAAACTATTTTAGAGACAGATCAAATATGCTCCAGGAGCAGATTTGAATGCCTCAATGCTCCAGGACCATATGGCAAGCTCCTGGAGCTTGAAAAAATAAATAGGTTTAGGTTTTCGAAAGGTGTCCCATCGCTTTCCAACGGGGATAACATCAGAATGGTAAATATACAGAGGTGCTGGTTCTTCTGGGCAGTGCCATTTTTTTTAAAAACCGACTTGAGTGCGCTGGCCATGCATCTCCAGGGAAAGATTAATAAATATTTATCAAAATTGGTCAATGATAATTGGTTAAAGATAATGAGGTCACATTTTACATTTAAAAACAAAATGCATTTTGGGGTGGGGGGATGGGGGGAGAACATACCGTTTTGGAGATCTAATTTTAAAAATGATTTTAAAACAAAACGATCGACCGACAGTTTAGTAGTAAATGGGTCTCTAAAGGGTTAATGTCTGAGCGGCAGTTAGAAGCAAACCATATTCAGTAATCTCGTCAATCTTGAGGGTAAATGTTCGACATCGTAAGCATCATCTAAATTGTTTGATCTACTAGAGGCAGAGCGGCAGTTATCTGCATTTTTTCCTGTTTCAACACAGCAGTAAATGTCGACGGCAGAATCATACTTCTCTGAAAGGATTACCCGTCCGAACATCAGGTACACAGCATTACATTTTGGGCAATATCCTGAGGGGTTAGTGTGTCTGACTGGCAGTATGCGGCCAAACAAAATGTGTTTGGAGTACGGGCCAGTGCAAAACATGGTAGGGCGGGCAGATTTTTTTAAATATATCATGATTTCTACCTCAAATCATCACACTAGTCTATGTAATGGTATGCATGATTAGTATTTGGCCTCCCAAAGTTACAACACCAGAACACAAAACACCAAAATAGTGAAAAATGGGTTCAAAAATCAGGTAAAAACAACTTGAAAATCAATTAAAAAATAGGGTAGGTATACCTTTTGTACGGGAGCTTATTTCAAAATTAGGGTAGGGCGGGTTACTCCATACAAATACAAGAAACATTTTTTTTGTTTTGCCCTAAGCAGCAGTCTAAATTTTTCAAACCCAAGGGATATGCCAGACCAGCACTTATCAGCAACAGATCTCTCAAGGGGGAAACATCCAACAAGCAGTTAGCAACAACGTCAAACATCCGATAAGCAATATCTGCAATGAAAGATCATATTGCCGATAATTGTCCGCTTGTACGGATTCATATTATGTCCACAGTATAAATGACATTGTACAGCACATGAACTCATTCTCCTGCCATGTGTATACTAGTCGGGTTTAGTCGGTAGAGTGGATTACATGTCGAAGTAAATCCTCCACCTGTGGCATACACCATCTGCATTAATCGAACAACAAGCTTGGTACCGCTCTTTCCGTCTCGACCCTTGGAAATACATGCCCTGTGATAAAAGAAAATAAAGAACATTTTAATTTGAATTAACAAACATTAAGGAATTCATTTTTAAACTAAGATTATGTGAAATGTGGCAATGTTGGCTTTGATACATATCACTAAAATAAACAAGCAGCAAGGAATGTATCGCACCAATAGTCTTTTGGGCAATTTGATTTGCCACCATTCAATTCCGATAATATGTTGGAGTTTCTTTTGGTTGAGAACAGCTAAATACACACTACTGCTTCACTGGTAAAACTGCACACATTGGGTCTTTTTGAATAATGTAATACAATACTACTCTCTAGTCTCCGTCATACATCCTTTTCTGTGTATACTCACGTCAGATTCCCGCCAGACAGAATCATGACAACACGTAAAGGAAATACAAGTCCTGCGCATTAACACCACCAAACCTCGCGGCGCGAATATAGAACGCCTATTTCAGAAAAGGTATTGTAATATGTGAAGGCGACGTGTACGGCCTACTTTACTTAAATTTAAAAACCAAACCATTCCCACACTGGTGCAACCATACAACCACGGGTTGCAGTATGTCAGAGTTCACAAGTCACAACTTAAAATTAGGAAACATTTGTAATTTGCCCCCACCCAATGAATCGGCAATTTGAAGGATTTGGTGGCATAATTACAATCATTACATGTACTCAATCATGCATCATTTATGAACCAATCGATTAATGGTACGGGCAACACAGTGGCTGGCTGTCCTACCGTGGTACAGATCCTGCTGGACTACTATTAATTAAAATTAATTATTCTTTCTTGAGACGAGTCGATGTTCGTGCTTGCATCATAGTACCTCGATATTAATTTAATGCGAGTCTTTTGTTGTTCATTGTGAATTGTGTGTTGTGACTGTCAATACGACATCACACCTGATGATGAACTTTTTGTACTTCTATTTCCACATAAGTCTATGTCTACATCCTGCTTGATCTATTTCCGACTTATTTGTTCACATCGCAAATCTGTTTAGCACCTGGCGTCTGCTGGGAAAGCTGAACCCCCAACACGTGGTTGTGTTCAGCATTCGCCAGCCCGACACACTTTCATGCTTTTGAGTGACCAACGAGTGCTGCTCTCTTCTCCGTGCGCCGGCCATTCGTCCGCTCAGCACATTAAATAAAAATTTACTCCAATTTTTCAACGCACTACAAATATTTGGTCACTTGATTTCTGTAAATGGCTCTGCATCAGGAACTTGTGCCAAATGCACTTTTTCCTCTCGACTTTCCGGTACGGTAGCAGTGTTAGCCTGGGACAATCGCCAATGTTGTTAGCATGGCAAATTATTTTGACCCTCGTAACGCACTTTTTAAAAACCGCGGTTTAGAGGTCAACGTTCGTACACTCGTAACGTCGTATTGTGATAGAGAACGTAAGCAATCTTTAATACCGAGTTTAATAATTGTAAGCTTTCGCCGGAAATGGGCGGTTTAAAATTAATTTTTCAAGAGAATGTGCACAGACAGAGGTGAGAACAACCGTAAAACTTATTTTGATAATTTTAGACAATTTATTTTGAAAAATTATGTACTTGCCAAGGGTGCGCCACTGTTTTAAAAAAACGCTACCGGGATCTGCCCGTGGCCTATTAGGTTTAGGTATTAAAGCGTGAAGGATTATTGATTAATTGGGTTTACCGTAATTTAAAAGTACGTCTGGTAATAATTTAGAAAAAGTTAAAAACAAGTAAGTTACAAAAGAACCGTATTTACGGAAAATTAACAACGGTCAGCGTACAAATACGACCTTTTTTCAAAATGTGTAGTAATTATTTTCTAGGCCACTGTTTATTTACATTAATATGGGGTTACCGTCATTTAAAGGTGTAAAGTCTGGTAAAATTAGGAACTTTTTAACATGCATGTTTCTTTGAGAAAGTATAACCCACTTGCAAGGCACAACCCCTATGCCTATATTATATACCCTTCATCCCCACAAGGGAAGATTAGAGTACTTTAAAAAAGTAAGCATTTAACATAGTTTGATATCAGACTCTTCACTTTATCTGTCATTGATGCAAATTACAATTGTACCTCTACTTTCTCCTGGTCCCCCGCAGGATTTCATCATCATCACTCCACTGTCATCATCTTTGATCCTAGGGTCGCCGTTTGCCTCTGCTACTTCCAGGGGATTTCCATGAAATCATGTGGGGGAACATCTAAACCTTTTTGGAAATGGGAAGAAACAATCTAATCTTTACTATTAATGTTGGAATTTACTTATTTGTTACCGAAACTATTGCGGTTGTGCCAAATGAAGAAATACAAACATTCATGGCTGTCATCAGAATCTGTAATAGTTTGGTTCATAATAAAACTATTTTAAAAAAGTGTAAACAGATTCCCAAACCCACATTTTGGTAACATACATATGTCTTACACTGTACTGTGATTTTTGAAGCCCTGCTGTGGCCAAATTTTGTTTGTGTTCCTCCTGGGCAATACTATCCAATGCCATGTTGACCTAAACAAAATTTTGGGAGCTGTTAGGGGACTATTACAATCCCAGTGATAGGTTTAGAGCACCTAACAACGGCCCCCTAGTTTTTTTGGGGGTGAAACAAAAATGATCTGATAAGTTCTATTGGCATCGAAATGGAATGTAAATAAGACTTGATCTAATGGTAAAGGTGCTAAATACACATTTTCATTTCATTACATTACAATTATACACAAACATTTATACTTCAACAAATATCAGCTAACTAGGATTGATTATTAGTAGGATCTCTTTTGGCCTGCGATGGAATCATTGTTCCAAATGA
This sequence comes from Ophioderma brevispina, assembly GCA_023653785.1. NCBI lineage: Eukaryota > Metazoa > Echinodermata > Ophiuroidea > Amphilepidida > Ophiodermatidae > Ophioderma > Ophioderma brevispina. Next base: position 21,967 of record JAMKCH010017072.1, read on the forward strand.
ATTTAACTTATCAAATTATTTACATAAGCATGCTATGAAGCCTGAATGTTCGGTATCTTATTCCAACTGCGAGCGCTTCAAGTAGAACAATGGATCTGTTCAAAAATGAAGTTAAACCGGATAGTAATGTAGTTTTCGTGATAACTGTCTTGATTTTCCTGCAAGTCTTTGATGATTTTTCTCAAAAAACTACAAAGTAAAAATGCAAATGGTGCCCCGCAGGCGAGTGCCCATCTCTCTGTCTTTGCCAGACTCCTCATATAATGGTTCTGTGGGGGGTTCGCCACTTCTCCCGCACAGCGAATCTTGTTTACATCCAGCATATGCCGGTACCCATTTGTACTTCTGGGTGGAGAGGCAAGGCGAGGTAAAAAAAGTCCTTGCCCATGTGCACAACACATTGGTGACAGCAGGGCTCCAACCCACAACCTTATGCTAATGAGGCGAGCTCTAATCCCTGCACCCAAAGTTCAGCAAAGTTATGTTCATTACGCATGTCCTCACTAAATAGCTAGCTAGCAGCAGCAACTGTTATCCCCAATCAACAACGAAGTTCTTCAAAGCCTGGTCTGAGGACCATGAAGAAAGAGCTGTAGACAGGGTAGACTGGATGGCCAACCTACACAGGCTTCTAATATGCAAGTAGTTCCTCAGCGTACATGTTGGAAGTTACCATGCCCAAACGGGAAGTCACCCCTTTAACTACATTGATGTGATTGCTCGAGAACATCCAGCCGGATCCATCTGACTCCCCAACTAAGACCATACAGGACATTTTGCCTTGCATGATGAACCGCATCTTAGCTGCAGCTGCTAGATAGATAGAAATTGTAAGGCGTCCTTCCCCCACAATTAAGAATCTTTTAAATAAAAATTTTGCTATGATTCCTCATTCATTCAGTGTATGATAAGAATCAAGGTGGTTCCTCGACCCACCAGTGTCGTCTACTACATGACCCAGCTTTTCTAACAACTTGACCTGAGATGACCTATGACCTTGGAATGTGACCTATGACCTTTATATTCAGCTGATAAAGGTGTGTCATGCTAACAGTGGCGTCCTCTTGCGAGTGCTTTCAAGGAGGCGCTCGCGCCACCCGGGGTTCATGCCAAAACATGCAAATTCAGCCTATTTTTGATATAAAATTGGATGGATTGAACACGATACACAAAGATATTGGTCGAGCTATAAGTTTTTAAAAATATTGTGAAAGAGTGCTGCGTCGAGCACAATATTTTAAAAACTTATAGTGAGATCAATATCTTTTGTCTTAGTGAAAAAAAAATCCATCCAATTTTATCAATATTATATTTTCCGAATCTGACTTGTGAAGCTAGTGCAGCAGGTTGAGTTAAATAATTCAACTTAGTTTTTATAACAAACCAATCCGAGACATTAGTGAAGGGAAATCAGGCACAAAGGACCTCTGGTGGGATCTTAAAATATATGGAGAAGACCCACTAATGGGAATCAATCGCAATATTTTAAAAGTAGTCATCCTACACTTGGAAAGAACCACCCAAAAATTAAAGACCTAACCATGTAACATGCACAAGTACCACTGGGAACCATCACAGATCTGGACCCAACGCAACCAGTAACCTTAAAAAAACAAGAATCTCAAAAATGAAACTAAGAGACACCCATGAATCACACCAAAGAAATGAACCCGTAGACACTGGGAACCACCAAAGGAATGGAACCAATAGACAAACCAGGAACCACCAAATATGGAACCAGTAGCAACGGGGAACCAGCAATATTAACAGCCACAAGGAACCTAAAAAATGAACCAGAGACCCCTTTGGCTCCACCAGAAATGGAAACAATAGACACCAAGAAAACCACGTGCAACATGAACCACACCAAAATGGAATTGACAGCCACAAGCAACCTCCAAAAAAATGAACCATTAAACCCAGGTACCAGCAAATATTGGAAACCATCAGCAACTGGAACCACCAAATTGAATTGACAGCCAAAGGAACCCTCAAAAAAATTGAAGCAGTAGACACTGGAACCACCAAGAAATAGAACCACTAGACACCAGTAAAACAATTATGGTAGCAAACCTCTAAAGAGTTCCAGTGAAAAGTGTTGGATCCTTTAACTGAACGAAATATTCAAACACGCTGCCTTTCGGGCCATGTTATATCTAATTATTAGTTTGATTGAAGGATTAAATTTGGTGTCCAAATGTAGCTGAGAGTGATATGAGCCAACTTAACATGAGTGGATTCTGAATGAAAAAATAGGACGGTCGTACAAGCCCTCGTAAGTAAATGCCTTCTGACATATTTTTGAAACCGGAACATACATCATTTCTTTCTTTTCTTTCTTTCGAATTATCGCAAATAGCGAGAAATTGTATCGTGAACCTTGTCACCATTTTGACATAAATAAAAAGGGCACCGATTTGCTAAATTTTGATACCCAAATTTGGGGTGTTTCCAGCCTACTTTTCCGAGTATGTCGAAATATATTACTAGTCCTTTATCTAACAAAATATTCGAGGTCCTGCTACCTTATGCCCCGGGAATCCCTAATTATTGTAACCAGTAGCCACTGGGAACCACCAAAGAGAAATGTAAGTCAAAGCCGCAAGGATCGAACCTCACAGAAATGGAACCAGCAGAACCCAGGAACTACCAAACTAAAAAGTCAACCCAGCAAGACACCCCCCCCCCCACACACACACACTCACCACACAGAGAATTGAACATGTCAAGCACTGGCTACATTGTCAACTGTACATTCTGATTTCTGCATGTATAATATGTGAACTGTGCACTCTATCACATAGTGGATGAAGTTTGACCAGTGTATATTAAAATTGGATCGATTCAAACCAAATTAATTGTCGAGCTATGAGTTGCAAAATATTGGGCGATATGCAGTCAAGCCAAATATTTTAAAACTCATAGCGAGACCAATTAATTAATATTGGGCGTAAATGTTTTGGATCCGATTTTTCACACACTGATCCTCAAACCATGATAATGGCGTGTAATTGGTTCAATTTTTTTTGACTGTCACCAAACTTTCATCCATACCCTTTAACTCGCAAACAAGAGGCACCCAGGCTGACAAAATGATTGACTGGCTAGTGCCTCTTTTCAATCTTTGCCGGTGACACAAAAAATGAGTGACTCTAAATTTGCAGCAACACCAACTCATGTACGGAACATAAATGAATTTGCCCATTAGAGGGAGTTCCATATGCCAAACTTGAAGTTGTTGGACTCATTCAGGAATATACAAACTATTAATGCCCGAACCTCATTGCCAAATTTGTCTACAATTAACTGTTATCTGTTAATTAGCTCAAATACAAAGCCTTCACACGGAGCAAAGTAATATGTTTTGCTGCCACCAAGGGGGGGGGGAAGGGAGTGGGACATTAAAGTCCCCCTTACCTAAGTTGATCTTTTCACCACTTCTCCCAGGAAAACAAAATAACAGCTATAAATTGTCAAAATTTGTTCTAATTTCACGATTTTTTCACCCTAAAAATCACTTCCGTCCCCCTTGTCCCCAGTCTGTGCTACCTCTGGCCTTAAAGGTGCAACAATAGATTCCAAGGGTCGGTCCATATTTTTCTTTCTGTGATAGTAGTCACATTTCCTATAGATTAGACATGCAAAGATTCGCCTACTAACCTTTATTTGGCTACAGAATAAACTAAAATAAAAGGCAAAATATGATTTGTATATGCGTATATTTTAATAGACACAGCTGAATTTTATTTGTTCCAATAGGAAATACGAAATTTTCACAATTTTGGTTACCAAAGAAAACATTTCTCAGCTTAAATCCTTGCAGATTGGGAATATTTTTGATAGAAAGCTTTACAACCTTTTGCAAAAATCAGATGCATAGTTTTAGGGAACCCTTTTATTTAATTCTGTTGCACCTTTATTGCAACTACACTCTGATTCAAAAAGAAATTACTTTACCATTTTGGTAGTGGTTTGTAAAAATCTATACAAAACCACCGTAAACGATAATGTCATTGGAAGGACGTTTTTGAAATGTCCTAAAACAGATTTTTCTAAATTGCCCTAATGCAAAGAAAGTTTACTTATTGAATAAAACACCCATTTTCCCGCTGCAAACATTGGGTACTTGCAACATCCTTTTATTTAGGCCTATTTATATAGCATGAACAGAATTTCAACTGATTTGCAGCATTACTGTAACACTAAAGTTTTGGTTTTATACTTAGGCTCACACACATAGCAAATGAAATTCAAAAATTTCAAAATGCTGACAACAGTAATGATATTATTCTTTGACGCCTGTGTTCTTTTGCACTGTTTTGTCGTGTGTATACTCTCATAAAAACCCACATGAATTGTTTTGCAGTTCTTATAAACAAATAGATTGTATAAAGCAGTTCGTATTAAATCAAATTAAAATATATTGCACTGTTTGATTTGAAATAATTATCATTATTGCAGCACTTAGGATAGTTTTAGAAAGTTTTTTTGCCAGATATCAAGTTTCATATTCATGATCGAGGTGAAGGGAAATAAAACTATGAAAGAGACGATTAACTTCATCTTGGCACATTTCTTCACCCAGAATGTGCGCATCTTGTGCACTAAATTGTGGAGCCATATTGAAACCATCTTCTTTCTGGGTGAATGTAAAATTTTCTATCAAAAAGAATGCTAGGTGGGCCTGCTATTAATGAAATTACCCTGCCAAACCACGTATTTTGCTGTTTACGTATGTGTGGTGCGACTTTAAAAAATGTGTGGCAATCACACACCGTCACGACTTGCCTGAAAAGGCAAATGTGTGCAGCTAGGAAAAGGAAGGGATTTTATTTCAATGAGTATAACCCCTGTTTGCCAAGAAGCGAATTTATTTTTTTTTTAAAAAGATTTCAACTGCGCTTGTTCAAATTTCAATGACATCATGGGTGTTACATGAATTCCTTATAAAAAATGTTTTGCAAACCACAATAAAAATTAGTATCAGCTTGTATGCGCTTCAAATCCATAGACAGTGTGTGGTAAGGGGTCGCTAACACATCGGTCCTCTAAACAACTTTCCATACAGTCCCTTTTTCATTAACAACCTACCAACTTTGATCATCATCTCATAATTTCTTCATGTTCTTCATTCTGAGTTTTTCATATCGGAAATTTCAGCAAACTCTGCAGTTGTGAAATAGGCATCTATTCATGGTAATCTTTGTTGCTGCGAACTCATCTTGGTTCTGTCTTTTGGTTCCTAACCAGTAATACGTGTGTCAAAAGATTCTTATCTTCCAGCAATCTGAAAAGAGAGTACATAGTTCAGTTCTTTCACTGGAACATAACAATGGTACTGAGATGTTAAAGGGGATGTCTGATTTTTATAATCAATTAATTACTTGTACTGACGACCTATATAGTCCCACCGTGTTTTTAACCTGAATTGGCTTGAATTTAGGGGGGGGGATTAGAATGGGATCTCACCTAATGAAACACTGGCTCACATTTCAGTCCTTTAGAAATAAATCTTATTCTAGATATTTTCATTTGTAAACTGAGGTGTGTGATTTCAAACGACTTGTAAGCAACCTGAAGCATGAACCTAATTAATTTGTAAAGAAATCATAGAAAATACTATACCAAAACTTATGACTGTTAAAAATTGCATGTAATCTTACTGCCTTCTGCAAAAAAGTATGGTGGAATTATACTATGATTTTTCTCGATTCTTCAATTCTTCAAAACTGGGGGTGGGATATAATCGAGCATGGGACTATAGTCGGGTCAGTATGGTAATCTTAAAATTGATGACCTTGACCCCAAAACCCTTATCTGTAAAGTTCCCACGCTGATATTTCATCTGTTTGACTATGGGAGCTAAAAACATCAGTTGAATCGCCATTGATCTGTGTAAGAAAATATTGGTTGCCAAATAATGCACATTTTTGCTGCATAACATCCAAACCAAACCACCTTTAGCCTAAGATTTCACAGGGACATGAAAAATAGTAGCTTTCTTCTGACAATGAAAAATTTTTTGCCACTTCCGGTACATCTAGGGTCCCTGGAAACGAAACTTTGCGATCGGGCCATGGACCTTTAACCTAAAAGAAGCAGGCTTTTGGACCCGATCTCATTGCCGCTGGGGGGAGGGGGGATGGGGAGGCAGATCCCCCCAGTAGGCCTAATCTCGAAACGGATTGATGACTATCATAAAATGTTTTTGAAACATGGATAGCTATTATAGCCCGCCCTTCGTGGCACCCCGATCCCCGAAATTTCCCCGGACCGGACCGACCCGTACCGGACCAAAACCGGGTCGGGGTGCACTTAGCACATTATTCCCGGTCTGGTCCGGTCCGGTCCAGGGATCATTTGAACGGGTCGGGTAGGTTCGGGGCTATGTTGCTTTCGGTTTTCGGTCCGGGGAAATATTTTTAAGCTGTTAAAAAATCAGAGCAGAGTCAACAGTATATGAAAATGTATATCTGGGTTGGCTGGTTTCATCTATTCTGGCAAACCTCACTCATTCTCCGCATTTTTCCCCCGCGGGACGGTTCGACCTTAACTTCGTATGCAGAGTTGAGTGCTCCCTCCGCGCCATTTCTTCTCAAAAATGGTTGTCTGAAATCATTTTCTTTCCACCTACATGCACATGACAGCATAGTTACGAATCTGCGTAAATTTAATGACTTCCAAAATCCAAAGTGTTTTCGCGTTTATACCTAGATTCGTCGCGCGTTGCCAGTTTCATTCTTTTGAATATCATATAGCATAACAAGCACTGCACTGCGGCGCTTCCCCACTGATCCTTCATCACCGACCGGCTGAAGATTCGCTGGTTCCTGAAAAACTGTAATTCCCTGTAATAGTGAAGCAACGAGTGGAACCAGCGCAAACGTCGAGGACCAGGGGGGTATGACATGCAACCTACCAGCAACAGCGAATTAATCCCTGAGTCGGCCAAAAGTCGCATTTGATCTGTTCTGATTGTGAAATTTAAACATGGCCTTTATTTTGAAAGATAAACATGACCCATATCTAGGGATTTTGGCTTGAAAATGGGCCCCATGTCTAGGATTTTCTGCGAAAAACGACCGTAACCCCATTGGGACTTGCATACTAGCGTGCGCCTTCACGACAACTGCAGCTTGTTTAATTTCATTAATTAAAAACAATAAGGTCCATAGCAGGGGGGGCCGGGAGGTCGGATTTTTTGGCATCGTCGGAAAATTAGCACTCTCTAAATGCCCATGTAAACATGTATATAGATTCTATGGTGTTTAAGGATCATGATAGTCATTTTTTCTGTCATAACTGTGTGAAAACGGTTACTGCAAAGGCACAACCATAAAACGAATCCTACACGTAACTAAGCTTGACACGATAAAAATGCGATCAACTATGACAATAGGTCTTGGAAAGGAAAATTTGAGCAAAATGTGGTGCGATATGAGCTAGATCCTGTCATACGTCGGTATACGTTGTGTTTGATGAGCGCCGTAGTTTCGTGTGCGTTTGTAAATAGCGTTCGTGCTCGGAAAACCGATCGTGGAGTCAATAGCGTGGTAGGACCCCCATATACACATGAGAATGAGACCATTTAATAAAATAAACTCTCAGCGCGAAAAATGAATTTTCAATGCATTTTCTTTCTTTCTCCAAATTTCTTCTACGAACTAAAAGTTTCGCAGAACAAATTGCTGTAAAGATGCCTTTTCTTGCAGTATGTTAAAAATTGAATGATTCATCAAGCAGTTTTGAGGAATCTATCAGGCATATTAATGCCGATTAGGGGATTTTTTCCATAGATCTCCACAGGAGCCTGGCAACCTCCAAAATCCCACTCTAGTATCGAACATCGTGCTTCCTTCCCGCCCTGGTCTATAGGCGTAAATCCGCCCCGACCCTAGGCCCTATTTTGATAAGGGAGGGTTAATACGATCTCCTGTCCCAATGTTGATGTGCCCGTTCATAAGAGCTACGGCGCGTTTTTGACCAAAAATACCTCAGCTTTTACTATTTTTATAGTTATAGTTATAAAAATGGTAAATTTTAATGCGCGCTTCGCGCGCATTTTGTTTTTTTTAATCATTTGAGAAAAATGCACCAAGTTCTATCTAAATCAGCTTCTAAATGGCAAACTTTTAGTGCGCTTCGCGCGGCACATTTGCTAGTCATGATCTTTTCGGCAACCCCACTCATTCATAATTTTCATCAACCCATCCCCAATGTCAAAAAGAATTTACGCCACTGATAGGTGATCCGTCTCATCACATTTCGGGCATTCACTGATATAGTCCCTAACATTACAACAAGATGTTTGTCAATTATTATACTTCGGATTCCGGAAAAGGTACTTTGATGACTGCAATAATGGCAATTGGCGCAATTTATCCCGTAATCAATTTTTGAACATAACGAAAATACCAAGTAGCGCGTTACACCAAGACAATTGAATCTGAAAACGATCAACTCAACTTCACAGTTCACATGGACTCGTTCTACCGGGTAATTGACGTAGGCATTCGGTCTGGTCTATAAAAGAGGCGGTCCGGTCCATGAAAAAAGCTAGCCGTCTCGGGGTCGGGCGGGTTGCCCTTAAATTATCGGTTCGGGTCGTGGGCGGGTACGGAACACCGGGTAGTCCGGGGGTCGGGGTGACAAAAATCTTGCCCCGCAGGGCTCTATGGCTATGACCCTCCCTTCCATTGATACCCAAAAGGTATATCAAGCATACCTTGTATGACATCACATTGACTTCATGCAAAAATGACGAACAATCTAAAAAATCACAAAATTCATGGTTTTTTGCCATTTTCAGCAATGTTGGATTTTTTTTGGCCATGATGTGTGTCAAAGTATCTCACACATGTTCTTACTACGAATAAATCAAATAAGTAAGATAAAACTAGTGTAACTGTATGCAAAAACTGGATTTCTGCTGTTCCGTGTATTCAATGGGAAATAGCTTTTCTTTTCGCACGCAGTCACGATACGTACGCCGCGTCAAACCGTAGGTCGATTTGTCCAAATGGGTCTTAACTCGAATGCAAGGCCCTTCAATGAAAAAAGTTCATGTAGTTTCGGCGTGAAAAAATACAAATACGTGAGATACGACCAAAAATGTTGGGGGCAGATCCCGCCCCCGGGTGGAGTTTGTTTTATGATCTGGTCGCTGATTGGTTGAAAAAATCTCAGATTTTGAGACAAAAAAAAAATCGACGACGGAGAGCATATTTCAAAATCCTACACTTGTTGATGAGGGTCTGTACTGAAAACGGGCTGAAAACATTGCAAGAAATTCTAAATTTTTAAACAGGGGTAGATTCTGTGCTGTTGTTCGAGAATCGGGGCTTGATTCCCTAAAAACAATTTTGTGAGAATCATCTAATCGCTACTGTGTTAAGTCTAAAGTTTACAAGAATCAACATGATTCATGCAAAAGCAATTTACCGTTAAAACAAAATGCGCACACGAAAAACAAAATGTTGGGGGCACATGAGAGAAGAGAGAAGCACCCTCAATTTTTTTTTTGAACCCAGGGTTTTTGCATGCTTACCAATGTATGGATCACACCTGAAGGGAATAAGACGAATACGCTGCCTTTATGTAATATAGATGATGATCTTGTAATTTCTGTCTGAACGACCAAGAAAAAGAGTCAAAGCATGGTTCCTAAAAGGACGATTAGGCGAGCAGGCAAGTTCAAAACAAGGTTTCCGGTTTGCTTTGGGATTTTTTTTTGGGTCAATAAAACTTCGACACATATCAGTAGGTGGTCTACCATCCGATCAAGTGCAATTTGAGGTAATTACCAGAACTGTTGAGGTAGAGAATCATGTGCCGAAAGTAATTACGAAAAAATACAAATCAAAATGGTCAACACAGCTAGCGAAGCTGAAACCAGTGCTGGATGGTGTAGCAGTCTCATATTAAACGCCAATGTTTGTTATGATATGCCGCTTCCTCAAACTACGCTCTAAATGCTGTACAGTGATACTAACGTTATTCTCAGTTCTGGATGGTTTCAGGGCATTCTCGAGATATTGGAAATACTGTTAAAAAGTTGACACCATAGCAAGCGGGAACCAGTTCTGCACGTTTGCATAAAACTATCCGTTAGAAATTTATCAACTAGCTGAAACTCAGCCTCGATAATCTACAAGGGAACGTTGTAGTGAGAAACACTAGTTAAATATTATGGCTGAGAGGTCCCGGTGCGCACAAAACAAAGCACTTTTTTGGGGAAGGTCTTTGAAGCTGCCTGTAAGCCTAGGCCTAGGTGGGTAGCCTATGACAAATGTACTGTTGTCGTCAGACTGTAGGCCTAGGCCTGGAGGATTTATTATGTTTGGGGGATGTATGAATGAGGCAACGAACATTAGTTTGGCCTTTTGATCCCAGAATTAAAAATAGGCCTATATTTCATGGATAGGTATTACTCTAGGTTATTTCTGTATTTTAGTTTTTGGGCCCAAGATTGATATCTTTAACACCTTTGATTGGTTTCTTTTCCTTATAGACAAGAGTTTACACCTTGTTGGCACTTTGCATGTTACATCATCTAGGCCAGGCCTAGTCCCCACAAGCTTATGCTGATTTGTCCTTTTGCGTACTGCACTTCGATCACTACAGTGAATGGCGATTAAAAATGCACATACTACGACCATTACGAATCATGAAACAAATGAAAGCCTGTTCTCATGCTGTCCGTGCCCGGCTTGAGTTTTGTTCCTGTCCAACAAGTTTTATTAATTCAGCTTGTACATAGTGGCAAGAACGTTGAATGTAGGGCATTCATTCTTGCATGAGAAGCCGTGTGTGGGCATTACATCGTTGACTGTAACACTTCTTTTTTAACTCGCGCCTTATGACTCTAATCAGTATCATATCTTAAACTGCGTAAGTTGATTATTGTAATAGTTTTGGGACATATCAATTCTAGAACCAATCTGATTAAAATCATTCAAGCGTCACTGCACATTTTCACAAAAATATGAAATTTCCTTAAATTTGGCTCTCAAATTATAGTCTAGTCATTGGAAGAATAGAGATATTTTGACATGTTAATTCAAAATACTCCAAAAAAAGATATGGACGTTAATAAGAGGATAAGACATTCAGGTAATTTGTAAGGCTCAACTTTTCAGCTTTCCATAACTGTACTCAACAAAACATGATATCATAAGACTCGTACTCATTGATATTAAAACCACAAGCTCACAGACCGGGCAAACAGCATTCATCCGTGGAAACAGCAATACGGGGTGCAGTTTTCATTGTTTTAAATCCATTCCTCTTCGCTGATTAAAATGTCGCTGGCAACATTAATTGTAAAATGTGTTCTGTTTAACCCATAAGACGCTGATTTGTCGTAATCATTAGGTGAGGGCTAATATATAAAAGCTTTACAAGCACTGCCAAAATTCAATTTTTAAAAATCTTGAAGGCGCACATTTTTCAATGTGCCATTGTCTCTTTAAATCTGTGTTTTTCTTATAAAATTCAGAACACTTGTGCAACCAGGCTCATTTGTTTTGTGTTTTAAGGGTATTTCTGACCTTTTGACGTCCACGAGACTCACACCAGTTACCAAGAACTGTTTATCGTACAAACAAGTACATAGTAAAACCGCAAACCTTTTTTAACTTTGCCTGCTATCATTAACAGTCCCTATACTATGATCATGGAACATGAGAAAAACCATACTTTGAATTTCTGTTGTGGCCAACAAAAAATACTAAATCATCAATCTTATAGACCGTATCAGCTTATTCACTTCAGTTGGATTCTACCGTAAGCACTCGGTAAAGCCCACCCCCCTAAAGGGGTGGAGCTAGAAATTGGGAGCAAATATCAGATACAAATTACAATATCATTTCAAGAGCATGTATTTCACCACGACCCATTTAATGTACACTTTAGTTGTAGCAATATGAACACATTTAGAAGTCCACTTTCCCATCACATTCCTAAAGGTATTATACTAGCAAACAAGCCATCCCCATTGGTATTGGGCCCACAGGATGGCTTATAGTTTAAATGCGATTTTATTTTGTAATTACTGCCCATTGTTTCCTGAATGCTAAATTACCACCTGGGCTTATACCCGAGTGCATGCTATTCCTGTATTTTCTTTAGGATTGGGTGGGCTTATACCAGAAGGTGGGCTTATACCAAGTGGTTTGATCTAATACATTGTAATCATTCCAAAAATGCCAAAAACCTTGGTTTGAAAAAAATAGGGGTGCTTCTTCTGGAATGTCCGTCAATGTCTCTAATAAGGATTTATAACACACTGCACACACCCACATGCCGTGGTTAATTATTTTTTTACATTGGGGATGAAATTTATGAACAGGGTTTGCTGACAAGATCTTTACTATACTCCGTGCTAAAAATAATGGTTGAATAGCCATGACCAGCTTTTTATGGTCACACGAAGGCATACTTCAACCAAGTTGTGACCAAGAGCTTCCTTAGCTGTGAATCCAATAGAAAATCGTGAAATTTGATAATTACCCCAAACTCGTTAATATGATAGGATTTCCGATAGTGGTCATTTTACTTTGATTACCTCAATTAGTTCAGTACTTAGCTAGGTCGAATTTAATAAAGTATCAATTTAATTGGCACATTTTTGTCTGGCTGGAAAATGGCACTGCATGTGCATAATGGTCTTGCATTACATGGACCTTAGCGTGTTGCTGCCAATTAGTAGGCACAGCTTGTTTGAAAGTCTCATTTATTATGACAAAATGAAATAAAACAAAAAATATCAACGGGCGACACACTTTTGACAACTGATTTGGAGTATTTATGCCACTAACATATTTCTGTGTGAATTTGATGAATTTCATGCGGGCCAAATATGATTTTTCATAAAATTCTAGTTTTACACGGTCTTTCTATTGGAAATAGGCATATAGAGGGGTATACATACAAAGTATGACCTTGATACCTAATGGCAAATTCCGTCAATTATTTTTTTCTGGTTTTTGCGGTGGTAATTCTCTTGCATGCCCCTACTTAACATCAGTTGCCAAATTGTGTCGCCATTGTTTAAATTGCTTCTAAAAATGAAGAGACAATTTCATTGAGTCAAACATCTGTGTAGGGGCACAAAATTGTGGCCAATTCCGGGACACATTTTTGCTTATAACTAAAAAGTAGCCTACAGACATGAAGGATCCCCATTTTTTTAAGTTACATACAGATTGTCTATAGATTCAATGCAACAATTTCAATGTCATTCAGGCCTTGTCTTTTAAAAGCCTACTGTCTAAAAAAGCACTACTTCTGAAGATGATCAGGTGTGCTGTAGGTGTGCATTTTGTAATCAATTGTGTATTATTTAACCAGATTTAGGTGTGCTGAAAATCGCACACCCCAAGACCATTTTAGGTGTGGGATGGTGTGCTATCGCACTCCCACGCCTCAAAGACAAGGCCTGGTCCATTGACATTTTATGAACCTATTACTGCGTAAATGTATTTCATTAGAACAAAATGCGTGTACCCATATATCCAATAATATAATGTACATTTTTAAACTATGGTAAAATTGAGTTATTTTGTATGGGCATCAACCTTGGGGGGATGGCATATCGTGTTTGAGTCCTGCTAGGTTACGTCACAATTTGACCCCTTAAGCTTGCCGAATTTTATTTTAATGGGCAATTTGCACCATTTGCCACAGAGGGTGCAAGTTAAAGTACTGGCACTTTAAATTCACTTACTTAAATATGTTTCCATTTACATGGGCCCGTTTCAAACAAGATTTAACGATCGGGGATTGTAATCAAGTGTAAACTCGATCAAAGCGTAAGTTAACGCTCGATAAATCAACTTACAATTGATCGTAAGGCTTTGTGAAACGATTTCCATTTGCAATATGGTGTTTCATCATCACGTCACGGTGCATTGCCTTTGTGGCACAATTCTCTCTGGACTATTCTTCTGTACAAATAGGGTGAACGGACCGCAACAAACGATATAGATGGACCTATACGACAACATGCAGAATGTTAAGAAATCTGTCACTAATGTAGGCCTATAGTTTATTTCATATATGCGGGTGAATTTTAGTTTATTTCGTAATAGTATCGGAATTAAACCAGTTAAATATAATAAAAAAGCGATTAAAATGACTAAACCACATCATGTTTATTATCGGGACGCGAGACTTCAATTATTTCATTTTGAAATATTTTGCGGTCCGATCATTTCCTCTCTTGCTACAACGAAATTGGGCCCCCCTCAAAATTTACTAAACCTCTTTTCGGCTGCATAATATCCCCCAAAGGAGATCCCTTTTTTCGTTTCTCCGGACGGTAGATACACATAAGAAAGAATGTTGATAGCCAAACCTAATATATAATATATCGTGTTTCGGGTCCCGTTCATGTTCTTAGATACATAGTTTCCTCCTTTTGCTTCTAGTGTCAAATGAAACACTTTTCTTAGACAATTTATTTTGCTTATTAGTTTTGAAATGAATCAGTTTGTTTTTTTCTTTTTTGTAGTTATTAATGTCAAAATGACCCAGTTTCGTAGACACTGTATTTTTGATACTTATAGTTTCGATAGGAACCAGTTCTTAGACATTACTTTACTTATTGTGTCAAAATGAACCACTTTCTTAGACAATTTTTTTTTGCTGATTAGTCAAGTGAAATGAACCAGTTTCTTAACAATTTGTTTGCTTTATTTAGTGTCCAAGGAACCATTTCGTAGACAGTTTATTTTTTGTGCTTATTAGGGCAAAATGAACCAGTATCATAGACAGTTTTTTGTGCTTATAAGTGTCAAAATGAACCAGTGTCGTAGACACTGTATTTTTAATACTTATTAGTGGATATAAACCAGTTTTTCTTAGACAGTATTTTACTTATTAGTGTCAAAATGAACCACTTTCTTAGAATTTTGTTTTTGCTTATTAGTGTCGAAATGAAACCCGTGTTCTTAACGACATAGTTTTCCTTTTTTTGCTTACTATGTCCAAAATATCCACTTTTTCCACTTTTTTTGTGCTTATTAGTGTCGAAATGAGACCAGTTTGTTAGACAGATATTTTGGTTCTTATTAGTGTCGAAATTTAACCATTTCTAGACAATATTTTACTTATTAGCTGATTTTCATTAGTGTCAGAAGAACACAGTTCGTAACATTTTTTTTTTGGTGCGTTATTAGTGTCGAACTGAACCGATTTCGTAGACGTTTATTTTTGTTGCTTATTTTGGCAAAATAAACCATAATCTAGACGTTTTTTGTGCTTATTAGTGCAAATGAACCAGTGTCTTAGACAGTTCTTTTTTTTTTGCTTACTATTGTCGATGAAATCATTTCTAACCCTTCTTTTTAGTTATTAGTGTCAAAATGAACCAGTCCCCTAGACAGGTGTGTTGTTGCTTATTAGTGTCAAAATTAACCATTTTCTAAGACAGTTTTTGCTTATTAGTGTCGAAATGAATCAGTTTCTTACAGAGTATTTTTACAAGAATTACGCATAACACGGCCACGTCATTGACAACATTATCACCAACTCCCCAGACAGCACTCCATACCAGGGATATTTGTCCTGGCACTACAGATCATTTCCCAATATTCTCATTTACATCTTTAAGCATAATCAATGCCACAAAAACAACAATCACTAAACTTGACTACAGAGATCACAACTTTCACTTTACCGTAAACTCAACACTGAATCGTGGGAATATATACTCACAGAAAATGACCCTAAGATAGCGTACACACTTCATTACAACTTATACCAACCATTACAACGAATCATTCCCCTTACAAAAGAAGACTATAAAAAATCGTAACCTAACAGCCCTGATGACAACAGCTATTTTCCAGTCATCAAACACAACACGGCCTCTACAAACATACCTGAAGAAAAACACACCTTTTTTTTTTAATTAATACAAACAAATACAAAAACAAATACTCACATTATTCGTATTGCCAAGAAAAACACAACACAGACAATCATAATCAAAATGATCTCCCAAAACCTGGACATTCCTCAACAAACCTTCTAGGCAGGAATTGTATCCACGAAACAAATCCCTGACCATTTCACTAATAATAACAAGAAGATACTGACCCGCTTGACATAGGCTAATTGCATTCAACGATCACTTTACTACCCTGGTCACAACTTGGCTAACAAATTTCCACCTTCCAATAACTCATTTAATAACACCTCCAAAAACCATTCCAACCTCAATCTTCTGAATCCAGTTACTGTAGATGAAATGCACAATCTTCGCCACCTGTTGAAAGACACCTGGTAAAAGTATCTGGTACCGACAACATAGATCCCGGTATTGCTAACAAATCATATTATAACATCCTTCTCCTCTGATGCACATATTTTAACCAATCACTTCTCACCGGAACTTGTCCCAGATCACCTCAAATAAGCCAAAGTCATTCCTATTTACAAAAACAAAGAACGCACATAACATTGCAAATTACAGGCCCATTTCTGTTCTTCACATCTTTTTCAAAACTACTTGAAAAAATCATGTACACACGTCTGTCTACATTCTCAATACCAACCACAATATTCTTGTCGATGAACAATACGTTTTCCGGCCCAACGCTCAACTTACTGGCACGTAAAGAACCTTGAACTAATCAACCAACCTGCACTGCATACAAAATAAAACTCCACACCAGGGGGGTTTCCTGGATCTCTCCAATGCTTTCGACACCATGACCCCCCTATTCTTCTTCACAAGCTTTATTCATTAACGTGTCCGTGGAGTACCTTGAGTGGTTCAGGAGTTACCTAACTAACCGTTTCACATCATCTACGTACACCCCATCGCATCATCCATTAAACCTATCACAGTTTGCGTTCCACAAGGCTCAATCCTTGGGACCCCTACTTTTCATTCAGCATTTACATGAATGACATTACCAACATCTCTAACACACTAAAAAAACTAATTTTATTTGGCAGATGACACAAACATTTTTCTCTCAACCCTAACATTAATGCACTTCGGTCTTTTCACAATCACATGGACGCATGAACTCGCAAATCCTTGACTGGTTTTCGGGCTAACAAACTTTCTCTTAATGTTTTCCAAAACTAACTACAATGCTTTTCTCTACCACACACAAATCACAATCAAACATACACAATAGATACCAGACAATCTCCCCGGTATACTCAACCAATTTCTGGGCATCACAATTGACGACAACTACATGGAATTAACCATCAACTCTGTCCTCTATTACCAAAGCGTCTCACGCATTGGTACAACATAGTGTCGTTCGTGGTCCACTGTAAACGGCCTCACCTTTGCTCACCCAACCACATCAATCATTGGGACATGAATCCATTCATAAGTTTGATCGTATGTAAAGATCCCACTTCACAGGGCACCATGCAATCACTGATCAATGGACACGCTGTGGATGGAGTGATTACCCACACACATTGTGCATGAACATTGGCAAGTAGGCCTGTTTTACACATGTTGGAAGCCTAGTTAGAAATGGTCGTTTCAGATCCTTTTCAGTACCGTATGTCAACCAAATTACATCACCATGTAGAGAATAAGATTATCTTAGTTGTCGCTTCTAAGAAGAGATAGGTCTAACGGTTGTCCATGGCGCCCTCTTGAATATGCCCAGCAATCACTGTGATTTTTGACCAAGAGAGTTAGCATTGTACCCTACCAATAACCACTCCTTATAAATTAGCATTTTGGATTTGTCTGAATGTTCTATATAATAAAATTCACATATGTTATTGATGATAATATATTCTACAATTAGAGTTCTACGAAGAAAATCCTGAGCATTTTCTCGAACGACGTGAGGTTCTATGAGCCTATGCGTTAAGACAGAGTACGCACGGCAGGTATAGGCCTAGGAATGCACTGTGTGCACAGTGAATAGGAAAGTGGACAGTAACTGCAAGATGATCTACAGAGTTAAACAACACTTCAGACACACCTTAAAATCACTCTACAACACATTAGTTCTCCCATACCTTAGCTACTGTAACATCATCTGGGCCTCCAAATATCACTCACGACTCACCAAACTATAACACCACACAGAAATGGGCCTTTCGCACTATCACAAACTCACCACCCAGAACTCACACTTTGCCATTATTTCAATCATTGAAAACACTCAGATTAGAGCACCTCAACCAAATTCAAACAGCGCTCTCATTTTGTTTTTTTTTTTGACTATCCACAAACAATATTACTCGAACTTCAGTAATTACTCATCACAAACAGACAAATCCCCAGCTATGAAACACCAGACAGCCAACAAACACTTCATCGTCCCCTCCCAAAATCTTCCATGAAACACTTATTCAGTATCACGGCGCAAAAATTTGGAATGATCTCCCAGAATCTATCACAACAACTAAAACAAAAATACTCACTCAAATAAAGAAACAGTCATCAACCAGTACATTTCTTAAGTTTACTCTCAAAACCTATTTCCTCCTCTCACTATTCTTCCTCTTTTCTCTACTCCCACGTTAGTCTTCACCTCATTTTCTACCTCTGCTTCCTCAAAGCAATAGTTTGCAGTACCTCAGCAAGACATGTTGAACAGTCGTCCTTCTTTCCAATTCCCGTTTCATGTATTCCCTTAAGTGTTTGTTTGGCTTAGATATATGTTGTTTTTTGTTGTTTTGTTTTTGTTTTTGTATACTTACGCTTCGTAATATTTTGTAAGATATTGAGTTTATCTTATTTTTGATGTATGGTTTACAGGGCCATCCATAATTATAAGCCTATCATTGTCATTACTGGTCCTAGCATAATATCCCTCACCTATTCAACTTTGTACAGTTTTACAATTGATACGTTATGTATTATTTTATATTCTATTACCTCGCTGCCCATTACTGAAATGCTGCATATCTGATTGGTCAGTTTACGCCCATTATTCTGCAATAATGGGTCGCGATGCATTTCATCATTATATCACGCTGTTTTCGTAATATAAAATAGAAATAAGGGTTGCAGTATTATTATATGGGATCATAATGTATCCTCGACCGGAAAAAAATAAAATAATGGACTCGGCTGCTCCTCGTCCATTAATTTTATTTTTTCCGCGACCTCGGACCCATTATTCGCCCATAAAGGTACTGCATCCCCTTTATTTCTTAAAATATCTGATTACACATGTTCGGTCTGTACGATATGTTTATGCTGAATATAAATTGATCTTGAATTTATTAGTGTCAAATTAAACCACTTTCTAGGCAGTTTTTTTGTTCCTTATTAGTGTCGAAATGAACGCGTGTTTTTGGAGAACAGTTTATTTTTTGGTGGCTTATTAGTGTCAAAATGAAACAGTAATCCATCACGTTTTTTTGTGCTTATACCATTTTAGACAGTGTCTTTTTTTTTTCTTATAAGTGTCGACATGACCAGTTTCTTTAGACCCTTTTCTTTTTTGCATATTTTTGTCGAAATGACAAAAAACATTTCCCATCTAATATTTTGCATACATAGAAAAAGTTTATATGCACTTTATTCGGTAATGAGTAAAAAAAAAAAAAACCCTCCCCAACCACCCATACCTATGAGTACTTTCTTATATCTTTAGACTGAACTTTATATTTTATAGTATCTTCGTTTCTTTCGCTCCGGCCTAAAAACAATTTCCCATCTGATATAACGCATCAATTTAGACTAGAGTGAAGGACAGGAGCACAGGCGAAGGAACATCATTATGACACTATAAAATTTAAATCATGTTCCTCGCTCCGGTTCCTATTAACAATTTCTGCATGTACCGTCTAATATATGAGGAGGAGCAGAATATCATAGGGGCCTTAAATTTAAGGAGTTAGTTTACCCCACTACAGAAAAGATTTGACACATTTGGTAGTTAGTATGGCCCTCTACATCAATGCTAGTAGAGTATCTCTCAAATTGTGGTATCACTTGGGTTCAATTGCAACACATTCACTAAAGAAAAACAAAACACAAAGTTCTTCCGTTTATGATCAATAAGTTCATCATTAAGATGAATAACTTTTCAAATGGCAATCAAACGTTCATCTTTATAACTAGGTCACATTAAGGGCAGTGTAACCTTGAGTTTCCCGATTATCTATTTTGTTGTGTAACTTTGCAAATATTTGATTATTTTATGTAAAAGTATCATTTCTAGAAAGAAAATTGGACGCGGAACCTCCCCATGATTGGCATCAGATTTGATTTAAACTTTCCGTATTTTATAAAAATACTAAAAAACACTATTTCCCCAAAATTTTCAGACGCATAACAAAAACAATTTGATTTTCATATTTCCTTATGTTTTTATTTATTCGTACTTTTCGAAATATAAGGAAAACATGGTCAAAAGTGTGATTTTTACTTTTTTTTCCCAAATTTGGATATATATTGAGATTATCTGTGTTAGAAAATCGGAAAAATGAAAATTGAGAAAACCGTCCCTGGAGAAGATCGATTGCTATCGTATGAAAGTTAAAACCTTACCTTTTACTTCGGTACTTTGTAGTACTTGTCTGAACATTTGCCAATTTTGCGAAAATTGACATGAGAAAATCCATGTTTAGTAAAAAGGTGACTTTTCACGCCATTTCAAGCTGTCTCTTTCTCAAATAACTTTTATCTTGACTTCAAAATTGAGTATGTTTTGTGTCAAGGAACCCCGCCCCCCTCAAAATCATCTTTATGCACTATTGAATCCAACATCTTTTGTCTCCAACGCGCAGAAATTAGATGAAATTGAAATTTCATCTTGTCTAAATTAGCGCTTTGTTTACATTTTCAAGATTAATTTTTCGTTTTTCCAAGATGGCTTCGCGCAAAGTACCTAAAACGCGCACACTAGCATTACGCACACAAATTCACCGCGCGACGCGATGGTGCGCCTTGCGCCTGACGTCGTGAAATGTGCTTAATTCCCGCCGTTTAGACAAAGGACCAGCGGTTTTTGTGACTATTAAATGGTCAACCACTGTTTAAAATCGGCAAAAATACAGCTCAGATTGTCTGCAGTGATCCTTTTGTTGGGAACTATAGAACACAGTTTTGATGTTTAAAATGGTGCAAAAATCAGAAATTCGTGTACAAACAAAAGCACCAGGGTTGACACTACGCTTAATGCATCTTAGCATCCCTTTTGAAAGGGAAATCGTTAAACAAATCTTTATTATCAAGTCAAACTGCAGTAATCTAATACTTTGGCATTACTAATCCACACGCCTGTTTCATGAAGAAGTTATTTCCTGTTAAATAAAAATTAAAGAGTTTTCGTGTGAATCATTAACTGGCGACTTCGAAAATATGTCGATTTAACTCCAAAAAATGTTAGCAATAGCTTCTGATTACCAACTTTTAATTGTTTGTATTTTTACTTGAATTAAATTCTTGACCAATTATTAGCACTTGAAAAGAATTAAGGATTTTTTTAAATGTGTAGAAGTTTCATATAATTGACCAGTTAGCACTCCAATGCTTTTTTTGAAGAATTAATTCATGTTTTTGAAGTTTTGATTTGAATAATTACCAATTTTCTGAGGTGACTCTGAAAAATGTTTCGTCTGTCTTCAGAAGTTCTTCTGATATTATGATAAAGTCTTGATTAAAATCATTGACCTTATAGCGACTGCACATGTTGAAGTTGTTTAAGAAGTTCTTGTTTGATGTGAAAAGTTTTATCGCAGCTGTGATAATTACATAATTAACAAATTACAGGTAAAAAAAAAATAAGATCAGCTGAAAATGAAACTACCACCACTCAGTTTGTAATCCATGATGAACTTCTTTCAGAGCGCAAATATTAAAAGTATGATTTTTGATTCATGTAGGCCTACTTATGCTTATTTGTCAGTATTATTAGCCATGTCAGGGCTCAAACACTTATCAATTAGATACACGGCCTCGGATCAGCAACTGCAGTTGATAAATCCGACCCCACCACAAAGCCATTACCAATGACTTTGGATACGCTAAGACGAAGTATTATTAAACTATTTCGTGTGAGCGTATTTTACCTGTAACAACATTTTACTTTGCACTTGTTGGCATATATCGCATTATTGCCTAATTTTAGCTTGATCTATGAGTTAAGCACCTTTTCCACATTAATAGAATTTTCTTTACATCTCCTATGGTGGGACTTTTCTTAAAGAATTTTTCTTTACAATCTGTACTTGCCATTTGTGTTTATTAGAAATTTTTCTTCACAATTTATATTCAATTTTCAAGTCCATAGGCACAAGTCTATAACTGAATATACCTCTATCAATTATTTTCACATTATTTGAGTGGCTAACTCAGTCATAATTTTGCATCAGTATTTCTTTAAAACTTACAAATACATTTTTAAAACTAATCAATTAAAAACTTTCCTAATTCAAATTCTGTTTGTCATACAAAGGCAAAGATTTTACGAATTCTTTTCTTTCCTAAACCTTGACAACAACCCCTAATCCTTTTTTATTGGTTTAACACCATGAAATATACAGGGGTCCAGTTTGCAACAAGCTTTTGCAAATTGGCCCCGATCATGTCAGCCATTACATGTGCCGGCACCAACGGCAAACAAACGGCCCCTAGCCCAATTTGGTAAGCTTACAAGTCTACAACCTTTGAGTGATATGGCAACCCTAAATACAGACATTTCTTACCAACTATACAGCCTCTCCTCAGGCAATTAAGCTGCACATAAACAAACAAATTTTAGTTTTTCTTATTTTACTTAGCTACTCAAAAAACAGTTTATTTGCAAGATTTCAATGCCTGCATAGCGCCCAAGCCCCCCACACGCGAAGAGTTCACGGCGGCGAATACAAGAAAATAACGGAAACGGTGGATTAAACAGGATGGCCCGCTATCGCTCACCCCGGGTTAGTCTTTGTACCACTGTATTCAAAGGTGGATTATGTCGTGAACAACAAGAAAACGCGTAAAAAGGGTTCTTTTTTCTCAACTTCGAGGTACGCGCGTACATTGATTAGGTGTCAAAAACACAAAACATGGAAAAAAGTGTGTGTGTTTTTTGCTAATCCTGAAATGTGATGTACGTGTGGAGTTGTGACTCAATTGCCAGATCAAAATATTGTAAAGCAAAGCAAGATAATCAGCCTACTTCACGACACAAGCAAGCATTGCTTACTTGTTTTCGGGTAGCAAAACTTTACAGAAATACTATCTTTAGTTTACAAACTCAGCCATATACTTGTTTCCGGTATATTTTTTAGTCGGTGGAATACTTGTTTAGGGTGGCATTTCGTCGCTGGCGGGAAAACCTCATATGTAGCATTTGACCTTTACAATCACAACCTCACATTAGTAAAAACGTTCACATGACAAAACCTCATTGTCCATTTTCTAGATACACCAAAAACCTAATAATTTGTCTGTAGTGCCATGCCAGAAAGGTTTTCCTTCTAACTATTTAGGTAATTATTTACTCCAGACTCTGAAATAAAGTTCCACAAGATTTACTATCATATTTTGGGCATGAAATTCAAGCTAAAACCGATGTGACCAAAAGCATTATGAGGTTCTTTCTATTCTAAACATCAAACAAGCCCCTAAACTCCTTTTTTATTGGTTTTAAAACACCATGGAAATATACAGGGGCGTTGCAACAAGCTGTTGCAATTGCCCCGATCATGAGACATCCATTACATGTGCACCCCCTAGCCGCAATTCCAGAAGGGGTAAGCTTACAAGTCTATACAACTTAGGTGATATGGCAACGCCTAAATATCAGACATCCTTCACCAAACTAACCGCCGCCTCTCTCATGCATGAACTGCAACATAAACAACAAATTTTGTTTTCTTAATTTTACTTAGCTACTCAAAAAACAGTTTATTTGGCAATATTTCAATGCCTGGCATAGCAGCCGCCCCCGGGGAGGCCACTTGTATTCAAAGGTGGATATGATGCCGTGAACAAGAAAACGCGTAAAAAGGGTAGCTTTTTCCAACAGCGATGTACGCCGCGTACTTGAATTAGGGTGGCCAAAAACAGCAAAACATGGAAAAAATGGTGTGTTTTTTGCTAAATCCTGAAAATTGTGATTTACGTGGTAATACTCAACTTACGCAGAGATAAAATAATGTAAAGCAAGCAAGATAATAAACCTACATTAACGACACAATCAAGCCTTGCTTCACTTTGTTTTCGGGTAGCAAAACGTACAGAAATACTTCTTTATGTAGCAAAATCATCCATATACTTTGTTTTAAGGTATATTTTTTAGTCGGGTGGAAATACTTGTTTAGGGTGCCTTTTCGTCGCTGGGCGGAAAAAACCTCATATGTGCTTTGACCTTTAAAAGCAAAACCTAACTCACTGTTAGTAAAAAACGGTCACATGGAACAAACCTCATATGTAACATTTTCGGAAGACTCCAAAAACTAGAACTAATTTGGCTGAGTGCCATGCCACAGACCGTTTTCCTTTCTCAAAATATTTAGGTAATTTTACTCCAGTTTCTGAAATCAGTTCCATAGATTTCCAATCCAATATTGGGGCATGAAATTCAAGCTAAAACCGATGTGACCAAAATCCTTATTAAGGTTTTAGGGCCATTCTTCGTGAAGTCACACACGTTACCAAACTTTATTTGCCTCCATGACAAAACAATCAATCTAAAAAAAGTGTGAAACGTTATGTTTTGGTTAGGTTTTTGGACAAATCTAACCAAAAATCACTGTTTTCCACTTTCGCTAGATTGGTTTTTTTGTCATGGGAGGCAAATAAAGTTCGGTCACAAGTTTGTTACTCCCGAATATGGCCCTTTTAGCATTGGTGCCCACTTTTGAGGTTTTTGCCAGGGTCGAGTTTAAGAAATAAAATTTACAAA
Source organism: Ophioderma brevispina (assembly GCA_023653785.1). Classification (NCBI taxonomy): domain Eukaryota; kingdom Metazoa; phylum Echinodermata; class Ophiuroidea; order Amphilepidida; family Ophiodermatidae; genus Ophioderma; species Ophioderma brevispina. The sequence goes on from JAMKCH010017072.1 coordinate 46,815, forward strand.
AAATGCAAACCCCTTGATATTTCTCAAATGCGGGGCTGAAAATACAAAATTTTAAAATTGTCATTTTGAAATTCTGATTTAAAGCATGCACACACACAGCCAAATTACATGCCATTTGTGCATGTTAAAACCCCTCTAAAATGCGAACCCTGGGTTTTTGCATTTGACCTCTGTAGTTATACTATGAGGTTTTTCCCACCCAGCGACGATTTTTGGGAGTGCCTTTCCACGCTTGCATCATTCCACCTTTGAATAAAGGTTTGGACAAAATCTTACCAAAATTACTGTTTCCGTCACTTTCGCAGATTGTTTTTGTAATGGGAGGCAAATAAAGTTCGGTCACGTTTGTGACACCCGAAGAATGGCCCTTTAGCATTGGGGCCCACTTTGAGGTTTGCCAGGGGTCGATTTAGAAAATAAAATTTCAATGACAACAACCCTTGATTTTTGCTTTCCTTAAACGGGTAAAAATACAATTTTCAGCAACAGGGAAATTCTGCAAAGCACACAGCCAAAATTACATGCATTTGTTCATGTAACACCCCTCTAAAATCGAACCCTGGGTTTTGCATTGAACCTGGCGTTACATATGAGGTTTTCCCACCAGCGACGATTTTGGGAGTCCGGTTCACGCTTGCAATCATATCCACCTTTGAATATAACGTTTACAAGTGGCCCCGCCCACCACCCCCCCGCCCCCGGGCAGCTGCCGTACAAGTTAGGCACATGACATGCAGAGAACATGGAGAGGGCGCAAATATATGTGAGAACAGCCTTGCAGGCACTTTCTGTCTAGGCTGGAGGTATTGTTTGCCACAGCCCCGTGTTGAACCCGCCCCGGTCCTCCCTACTACAGCCTATCCCATGGGCCTGCTACCTGCTAAGTCTCCGTAATAATTGGTGTTGAACTAGCGTAACGCAGTACGGCGTGTGCGACCTGTTACACGGCGATCGCTGGTCTATTTTAATCATTTTGTTTACGCGCTGTCCTACAGTAGTGGCGACCTTCTTCACGCCCATGCGCAAAGATTGTTCGAATCAGTTCAAACAATTATCATGAATTATTTACTCAGAGTATAGTCTCTACGTATTGTCATGATTGTTAAAAATAATAATAACAAAACATCAACATGATCAATGAATGACTTAACTTAGTAGTTTAGAAGACCGGCCTTGCTTAGACCAGTATGTCACTTGTCACTGTCACGTCTCATGTCTCAGCTCAGTAGGCCAGCTCTGCCCTACGGTAGTCCACTTTCACACCTAGAGGCAAACGCATAGCGCATGCTGCGAACCGGGAATTTTGATATCCCGGAAGTGGACGGTTTGAAACTAAACAAAGCAAAAAAGTTCTACTGGCTAAGCCGGACATATCGCAAATTTTATGTTTGAAGTCATCACGATCGAAGAGAAATTAAGGTGAAAATAGAAACCCATACATGTTAAAGCTGTGTGCAAATTTAGTTACAAGGCGAAGTTGTGTGGAAATAAAAAGAGAAGAAATCTTCTATACCATGTGTACAGTTTTGAAAAATGTGTCGAAAAGGTGCAAAATTTTCGTCTTTCAAATTTTTGAAAGAACAGAAAATCCGCAAATCCAAAGCCATTTTTTGGAAATTTGGGCTTCAACAAAAATTTATAGACTAACCATGCTACTATTGTGCTTAAATAACCTAAACCTCGTGCAACAGTAGCCTACATTTTTAAAGAGAATTCTGATCAAAATTTTGATGATGGCCGATGGTCTGCCGGGCATTGTAAAGTGCAAACGGCAGCGCTATACGTGTTGATATGGAACTGCCTGTCCTCTCTCCGGGGGCCATCTCCCCTATCTAACTACTCTGCTGATGATGGAATTGATAACTGACTTCGAGGGCATTCTTGTACATATCAAAAGGGGAAATCATCAAAACGCCCAGTTTTTGGCTACCCGGGGTTGGGCTTGAATGTCTAAAGGACCTCGCCGGACTAAGGAGAGAAGAGGCCCTCTACTCATAATAGTTATATTTTCACCACAAGTTTGAGTTTTGTGTTTTACAAACTAGTTTAACATTACGCAATTGTTTTTTTATCCCCAAAATACATTTGTATCAAGAAAAAATGACAAAAGTCTGAGAAATTGCAGGGCATGCTCTCTGGAAAAAGCAAGCTTAGAGTATTCCCCCCCCCCCGCTTTTTTTTCCTCCATTCCCATGACCATTTATTACTTAAATTAAGAACCAGGAAGAATGTTGCATAGCTGCCCTTTGTTATAGAGCTTGTAAGTGACGTATATACATCCTTTTTGTCCTTTATAGCTACAAAGAGGCTACACGAGGCAGCCTTTAATAACATACCCAAATTACCATTAGCTTATGCTACTGAGATTTTGAATTATATAACTGATCCTTCACACAAAGCAGACTCTGGAATTACAACACAATGATCCATGACCGCGCTATTTATATCATAGCAAAGCTAGCGAGCACGCATAGTCATAAAATCACAATTCCCATGGCACCGTTTCAATAGCTTTCATTCACCAATTGTATTGACAAATACATCACCTTTATTTGTAGTATGATTTATGATACCCAGGATATGCCAGTCAGCTGGTCCGTTAACATGTGCCCATTAAAGGCTTCTGAACTGCGCCCTTGGTAGATTAGCATACCTTACCCACATAGTGTGTGGCATGGTATGTATAATGTAATAGGTGGTTGTTTGTGGTTAATGGCATTCCATTTAGAGTGTTCACAGGCCCCCCAGAAAACAAAAATGCAAAAAATGAGGTCTTTCCCCCCCAAAACCAGAATGCCACTCATATAATATGTTGCTTATAATATCACGCACATCCTTGCAAAGCGGCAATCGTGGTTCTTGGGGGAAATGGTTCATATTTTGAACTTTCAGTTACCCATTGAAGTCCTGAATTATCATTTTACATAAAACCGCTTTTTAGGGAATTAATGTGAAGTTGTATTTTTTTGAAACTGGCAAAAAGTTAACTTTGGACATGTCCCTTAAAAATGCGGAATGTTTCAAGTTTATCTGCTTTCTTCAAACTACAGAGGGGCGTCCTCCATTCCTTATCCGCCGATTTCCTTGGCCAATACTTTAGGCCTCAAACTTCAGTCCTAGGCTATGTAACATAGTGATACAGCCAATACATAGTTTACCTACATGACTGAGTCCAATCCATGACAAGGGTCCAATCTTTGAAGTCTATTTTGCAGTTACTTTGAATCAGGGTACCCTTTGTCACTGTCCTGGCGTGGCTGGGATTGCCCTAGCTTGACTGACAAGTCATGGCCGCGCGAAGCCCATATGTAGTGCCCATTTAGAGTCACCCTCGACCTAGGAGTGCCCCACAGTGATAGCGAGAAGTAAAAAGTGAATCTGGTGTTACTGTTAACCTCAAATCATTGTGGTTGCCAGTCACCTGGGTCACTACGGCACATCCACCAGCATGGCTAATTTTTGAACACAAGTATAGGCTGGTGCAACTAGCTAGTAGGTTAGTAGTATCATGGTATACTCAGCTAACATTTAGGGGCTAGTGTACTACTAGTCTAGGTGGCTTAGTGTAAAATGCAGAAGCGCTAGTGAATTCCTCAGCCTCAACAGATCAACTGCATGCTCCTGTGTAGGTTTGTTGAGTGCCAAATTCAGCTCACAGACATGTTTATTCCGTTGAGGCTGCCAATTTCCCTAAGCGTTTGCGTTTTCGCTTTTCACACTTAGCCGTCGAGCGGTACTACTATATATGCTACTAGTATCAACGCATACTAGGCTCACACCCAGGGTAATGTACTAGTCTGGGTGCATGAGGGTGTTCCTATAGTGCATTTAGCTCCATGAATCAGTGACTTCAACAAATCAGGCATTTCTTGTACGCATCCATTTTATCAAAGCTCGTAATTTAAGCTTCGGCCACTTGATATCACACTTACGTTGCTGATCGAGGATATCAATAAACTACATGGCGCTCAGTGCATACTAGCCTAACATGCACCCGGGGTTAATGTCCAGCTAGCTGATCAAAATGCCTAGTCAAATAGTTTTGCTAGTCAACGTTCATAATCATTAAAATTTGCTAGTCTGATAATTAAAAAGGGTTCGCTAGTCATAATTAAAGGGGTTCGCTAGCATTGGAAAAGGGTTCGCTAGTCAAAAAGGGACCAAGTTGACTAATCATAATTTAAATTTTAACCTAAATCGTTGTTTTTTTTTCTGTTAGTTCGTCACAAGTCAGTAAGACACCTTTCGTGTGGTCGATGGAACTGCAAAATTCGGTGGTTTTCGCAGACAGCGCCTTTAATTAAATAATCCGGGATCCCATTCTGATAGCAAAACCCCTTCATTTATGATGAATACACCATTTGAGCATAACATTCACATTATATCCTTAAAGCATATTGGCACTTTTTTGAAGGCGCCCCCAATGTTCAAATTTGATATTTTTTGCACAGTTTACTTTTGTTAAGTGCTAGGAAACTATAACCGAAACAGAAGCTAACAATGCTATTATTCCACAAAATAAGCGATTTTGTAATTATAATTGGGATCCCAATTGGACTTACGCAAGCTGGAAATGCCTACGTTTATGTCCGTCCATGATGAAATAGTGCCACTCGAGAAATAACCTCTAACTTGACATGCCCTACTATTAAAACACTAATGGAGAGCGTAGACACGTAACATGGCGCTAGTTCCCAGCTAATTTCACATTGAAGGCCGTTTCCAGCCGCCTTGAATTATTATCGGGATCCCCGATAATAATTATTCTAGTATACAAAATTCCTCGCTTTGTGACACATTACATTTGCGAGCTAACCTTGAGGGATAGTTTACTAGCTAGTTAACCAATGCACCGTAGTACAAACATCTCCAAATTTTTGAAAAATTGGGGGCGCCCTTCAAAAAATTTTCTAAATATTGCTTAAAAGGGTAATACAATTATCCTTTACACAACTGTGCAAAATATTGAAAAATTGCCGCCTTCTTAAAAAGCGTCGTTATTGCTTGAGGAATTTTGTATTTGACTGAATGAATTTGGCCTGTGTCACTTAAGGCACAATCCATGCAACTTTTTTGATAGTATGCTTAAACCATAGCTTTCAAGTCAGCAAGCAAGACAATATAAGGATTTTAATGAAAAGGTTGAAATTTTTGTCAAAGTTTCACTTTTGCCGTGCCCCAATATGGCAAACAGTCAACATTTGGGAAAAGATCCACTTTTCAGTCTCCCCCTCCAAAATTCTAGCTGTGGCCTTGTTGAAAATGACAAAAGTCACCTCTGGAGTCCAAACTTCTTTTCAGTTGGACCTTCTTCACTGGTTATGGGTTGCATGGTAGAACACAAAATTGAAGACTCTTTTATACCTAGTGGGCCTAATGGCAAGTCTTTCTTCTTCTCCGAGGATAGTTTGACCAGATTGTATAGGGTTAATCTTGCACAAGGTATGCCTACTTTAGTGAAGTTTTTGTAGGGGTGGTTTTTGTACAATTTCTGTTCACTGCATTTTAAATGACTTTTTGGGTGGATTGGGGCATGCCACACAGACTCGGGGCAACCTAAAGCTAAAAAGCCCAAAGTGGATTGTAAATCCAGAGTAGACATTTTTTAAAGTGCCAAAGTTTGTTGTTTTGTGCGCTTTGAGTGAGTTAATGATTTTTATAAACTATTTTTTGTGCTCAGGAATACCTTTTACTTTATTCTGGCTGTGTTCAGGCCACATCAACCCAACGAAATTAACCAAATAGCATGCACTATTTGCAGTATACACTGTTTTGTAGTTGTAATTGTCTTGTAAGATATCTCTTGCTGTTTTAGCAATTTTCTTTTTCAGTTTTGGCGTTTTCCAATATGAACAACTATGAAATTATAGAAACCCCATGCCGTTTTGTACTGTTCTAGGGCCTTATTTCTTCTACAAAATTCAGATGCTAATTTAAATCAGCCTAGCTAATTTAGTGAGTAATTTTGCTGCTTTGCTGTTTTGACATTTAGTTTTGTTTGTTAGAGTTGATATAGGAAAAAGAAAAGGATCAACACAATGCTAGGTTTTCACATCTTTTATGAAATCTTTTTTTTTTCCGTTTTATTTCTGCACAGGATAAATTAAAGAACTCTTGTAATGCAGGCCACGGGGGGGGGGAGGGGGGGGGGGGTGGGGTGTGGGGGGGGGGGGGGGGGTGGGGGGGTGCTTGAATTCTCAAATTCTCTGCAACCTTCTCAATGGGTGTATGTGTATCGCGTTTTCTTCCAATTTGATTGGGCTTTTGTATGTGCATTCGGTGCACAAGTAGACCAGAAAATCACAGACAACTTAGTTTGGCACATCTTCAGGGGGGGGGGGGTTTCTTCCTTAATTTTGTGCCACACCCACACACTATTTTTTCGCCACGACGTAGTTATTTTGGATGTAACGCTTGAGACCTGAGGGTATAACGACCCAAATAACAACATGAGGTTCAGGGAGCTGGCGCTAAAGGCCCTGACGAGTCCAGGGAAAGATCCCCAGTGTTGGGTCGGGGGAAATGCATGCTGTTTTTTTCTTTTTCATGTTTTTTTGTTGCATTTGATCTTATTTCAATGTCCACTCTTTTCTCCATTTTTAGACCCCCAGGGCCTGCTTGCACTCCCTCCGCACCACTGGCTACGGCCTTTAAGTGGGCCAACAATTTTGTCTGTGATTGTAGATGGTGCTTAAAATGATGCAGAACTGACTATGGAAAGGTTTATGTAGTATCATTTCCAAAATATTTTCATGATTAGCCTAACAAGTAGGATATCCACGGTTAAAATAGCAATAGTGCATATTCCCAAAAAACCTATTTGTTGAAAAGGTAAAGGGGCAGTGATCCACAACCTTTTTCCCCCCACACGTAATTTAAAAAAGTTAAATTTTTATATCATCTAACTGTTGTCTTATTAATCGATTGTAGGCCTACCTAGTGCAATTTCAGTGTATCTGTAAGAAATTTGGCAATTTTTGTTTGTTTGTGTTGTTTTTTTTTTGTAAAATTTGTGTTTTAAACAAAACGACACAGCGAAACAGTTATTTTGGTTTTGATTATGATGTGTAGTGGGTATGTTGTACGGTGGGTATTTTTTGTTTTGACTTTTAATGGTAGTGGTTGGGCTGTGTTTTCAGGATTTAGGTCTAGGGTACCCTTGGCTGTTGATGAGATTAAGAACAATTTTTTCTGTCTGTAAATAAACAAAGCCCAATTACACACAGTGGCCAATGGGACCACAGAAAACAGGAATTGTTCATAACACACTGCAAGTACCATCACAATCAACTAAATACGCTTTTCTCAACAATGTCTCAATCAAACATAATAGACAGGAAGTGCTGGAATCATGAAATGCACATTTAAAATCGATGGCTGATGTACTATCTGGGCGATGCTACTAGCTTGTGGTTCGTCTTTATTTAGGAGAAAACTGCAATTTTCCCCCACATAGTTATTTCATGATTATTATGTACAATTAACATATATCCACCTTAATAGAGTATTGTCATATATTAAAAACATGTAACAAGTGCATGTGTGTTGTCCAGGCGAATTACAATTTTAAGATTACATCTTTAAAAATTACATCACATTGCACAGTGGAAGTTAATTCCAGCTGGATGTAAACATGTCTACAAGATTCATTTCATACTTGGGTACGTTTAGCTTTTGACAGCCTCAAATTTGATTATTTCACATCCAATTACATTCTATGAAAAAAAGCTAAAAGTGAATATTCTATAGAATCACAAATTTTTAATTTCATGAACCTGCACCTTTCTGCAGGTAAAAAGTTATTGTCACAGAGATAAAGTGAACATGCACCTGTGCACTGGGTAATTCGAAGCCTGTGAGCGCTGTGTGTTGTATGCCAGATTTTATGCTTAAAATGTTATGTGCTGTTTTGTGATTCAAATGCACATTTGGTATCTAGGCTAACAGCCAGGCTACTAGCATAGACTATGATCTTCAGCCTAAGGGGGTCCTTTCCCAAGTTAAGGTTTGCCATTCCTAATGGTTATCCATAATTTTGAAAAAGGGTTTGCTAGTCATATAAAAAGGGTTTGCGTATATAAAAAATCCCTAGTCATAAGGGGTTAGGGTTTAGGGTTAAATTTAAATTTATGACTATCGTAACCCTTTTCAAATTATGACTAGCGAACCCCTTTGTAATTTATGGCCCCTATGACTGCGATTTTGCCCTTATGACCTCTATGACTATTGACTAGCGAACCTTATGACTAGGGATTTTTTACCCACCTAGCTAGGGCTAGTGTATAACCCTAGATGTTTGTTCGTGTGCTATGTTAGGCTGTATGCACAAAATGCGACTAACCATCCTAGCTATATGCATTATCTTCCCTCAAGTCATGCGTACTCCATGAGATAGCCATTTCCTGAAGCATGCAATCCTGAGCTTTGACCGAACGTACTGCCGAACACACATTAAGCAGGCACACAAGACATACCTTGATTTTGTTGAACGTCACTGTTCCATGGAATCAAATGCACTATATGCCACTAGTAGCATCTGCATCAGCCACGGCTAACTAGTACATTGCCTGGATATAGCCTAGTTTCTGGTGCACTGATGCAGTGATGCTACTATAACCCTTTACCAGCTCATCCCTAAATATTAGCCTAGTAATGCATCTGATACTAGTTTGTAGCACTCAGCCTAGCCATCTTACATAATTAGCCCTGGATGGTGGGTGTGGGGATGGTTGTGACCCACTGACACAAATGTCCCTGAAGAATTTAGCACTTTATGCACTTTTATGCACTTTTTACGTAAATTTTATCAGTTTATGGGTGCACAAAAGGGCCACATCCGTGGTGTGACCATTTAGTGACCCTGGTTGACTGGGGACCCAATGAATCATGGATTTGCCATACGCAGGGGGGGTGTGAAGGACCCCCCAAATTCAACATAAATTTTTTTCATAATAAGATCCAAATTTTAAAGACATTTTGACAGGAAAGATCACATTAAGTGATCACTTTGTTCAAAAAAGTAAAAAAGGACCCATTTTAGTGGGGTTAGGTCCCGGGTTAGGTCCTCCTTTACCAAAAGGTCCACTTTTTTCGAGGTTTCCGCACCACCCAAAATAAATCCTGCGTATGTCAAAGATATGTTTTGGAATGGGTGTAAGTTACTATGGTTACTTTGGGTTGCTCTGTTACTATTGCACTTAAGTTCCAATTGATGAATTGAATCTACAGGCTTTAAACTAAGAGTGTTTCACTAAGCCTTAGACTAAGGCTAAGTATTAGCATATCTTAGACCAAGCTAGTCAATGAGCCTGCCTTGCGCTACACATCATTTTGGGGGATCTGTCCAAGAATGCCCTCGAAATCCATGAATCCATCACCAATTTCGTCATCAGCAGTAGATAGCAGAGTAGAGAGCAGAGTCTTCGTCGTCGTAGTAAAACTGCTCACCGTGATGCAAGCCTTCCATAGCACCGCCGCGTGAGCATTTTACAATGTCTGGCGGAAACGGCCATCATCAAATTTTGAATCCAGAACTCTCTTAAAAAATGCGGCGTACTGTTTGCACGAGGTTTTACGTTTAAGAACAATATAAGCATTGCAGTCTATTATTTTTGAAGCCCAATTTTAAATCTGGCTTTGACTTTGCGATTTTCGGTTTGAAAATTGAGGCGAAAATTTTTGCACTTTTTTTCGACACATTTTTAAACTTTATCTACCTGTACTACATGTATAAAACATTTTCTTTCTTTTTTATTCACACAATTTCGCCGTGTAACTCAATTTGCACACAGCTGGTAACAGGTATTTTTCTATTTTCACCTTCAACTCAGTTCGATCTGCTTCAAACATTAATCATTTGTGATATTTTCGGCTAAGCCATATAGGTTCATGCTTTGTTTTCGTCTCAAAACAACCATTCCCGGGATCTCGAAATTCCCGTTTCGCGCATACGCTATGCGTTTGCTCCCCCGTTAGGTAGCCACAATTTGCGGCACCATGCAGTCTGCACCCAGTTGAATTCATTCATCAGCCCTTGACGGAATAAAGTCAGTATCACGTGCATTGTATTTCCGTCAGGCTGCTACCCTTGCCCTACGTCGTCCTAACTAATCCTACCTATCACTTCGAAGTTTTAGCACCTTCGTTCTTAGGTATGTATTTCCAAGTTAAATTTCGGTTTCGTATCCTTTGCAAATCCTTCAGTGATGGTGATGATATACATGATGCATACATGGACCTGGGAATGGGATTCCGCTGCCTTCCTGTGCATAAAATTTTCGCGCGTAGCTACCCTCAGTGTAATGACAGGCATCTCAACACACAGAAAAAATTCAAAAATCGCATCACACAACAACCCGGCGTGAAAATTGCATTTTCAATTACTATATTGCCGTGTAATATTGAATGGCGCGTGGCGCAAAATTGAATTTTTCACATGCAGTTCTCCAAATTTCTTCTTCTGACCTAAAATACGCAGGACCAGTTGCTCAAATGGTGGTCCTTCTCGTCGTATTCCTCCGGCCCCCCCCCCCCCCCCCCCCCCCCTAGCACATTCATCTTTGTTTATTCTATAATGGTGGTCATAATACTACTGGTGAGGTTTGGAAAAGTTGGAACTTTGGACATCAAAAACTTGGTGATCCCCCTTTTTAGTTCGAAACATTTTTGACCCCCTTTCAGGGTCTTAATTTTTTGATCCCCCCTTACACCTTCAGACAAAAAAAAACAAACAAAAAAAACAGCAAATTGCAGAGGCATACTTACATAATCCCTATAGGGGCTGACCAGTAATATGTCCTACCTATGTCAAGGTGGGACCCCTGACATAAAAGTACAAATTGACGATCGTGTGTGGGCAGGGGGGGGGTTGGTCATCAGGGTGGTTCGACAAGCAAGTGGCCCAGAGACTGTTTGTGGTCCCCTTTCTCACATCAAAGGCGCAGCTCGAACCCCCCGGGGGGGAGGGTTCTCAGTGGAAAGGTAGTTTACAAGGCCTATGTGCCGCCGAATTGGGTCACTTTTCACCCCTTACTATATAACATGGGTGATTTTTCCTTTTCCGCACAGTCATTGCGACGATATAAATGGGTCGCATTTTTCAACTTTTGTCGCATTTATTATGAAGGGGTCAATTTTTCTGATTTTCGGCTAAAATCACAGAAAATTTTTCTGATTTTAGGAAGTTTACTATTAAATGGTCCGATTTTGTCTAAGATTACTATGAAACTGGTGCGAATTTCAAGCCAACTATAGAAATGGGTGGAGATTTGGGAACCAACTAATACATTGAATCATATTTTTGTACAATTTGGTCACTATAAACATGGGTCGATTTTTTTTTCCTGGGGACCGCACACCTGTACCCAATTTTGGGTCAAGTCTTCCCCACCCCGGGTCAGAACCCTTGCAATATTCGTTTTGTTTTTGTTTCTCATGCAAACTTGAAAGAACGTATTGATTGTGAAAGTGGTCACCTCACCACAAATACCATGGTTTGGGAAAATATAAAATCATTAATCTGTTACTTGGATTGATAATGGTTTTGTTTCTGAATCCATGTTAAGTAGGCCCATACATGATATCGCTAATAATTTCTTGCAATTTTTTAAAAACAAATTGTTGGGGGAAAATGTGACCTTTTGCGAGCGATCGAGCCAAAATATTAATGAATTTTTATGTTATTTTGTCGAAAAAAGGGTTAAAATTTTCGGTTAAAAACATTTACCCTTTACCTATAAACGGTTTTTTCAGCTTATAACTCAATAGGGGTAAGTCGGAGATAGCGCAAACTAAGCCTACATTTTATTAGTCCTTGTGATCATACGAACAATTTGGTATGCAATTCAACAACATTGGATCACTTTTCAATTTTTGTTTTTTTGGGAGACCCCATCATCAAATGCCTCTCCCCCCCCCCCCAGGTTATACCAATAAGGCTACTTTTGAATGGTCTGGCTCATCCACTAATTGTCCACTGATGGAACGTCATCATATGGGTGCCCTCACCCCTTTTCACAAAATGCGATAGGCTGCGAGTGATTGACC
>JAMKCH010017073.1:0-24504 GCA_023653785.1 Ophioderma brevispina
CTATTTTTTCCATAGACTACTGTGTATAAGTGAGGTTTAAAGAATGGTTCGCATTTATTACCATTACACAATAATACAATTATTGCGTGAATCCTGCTGTCATTATTTTATTTGTCTCCAGTCGTCAGTGATACAACTGTAGGGTGGATATAGGAGCTTATAGGCATTCTCCAATTTTTACCCCAGGACGACCTTGAGCCGTCTATGGTTACCAGGAGTAAAAAGTCAATTAGGTCACATGTGTGTGGTGCTTCCTTTCCAAGATATTTGGCAAAATAGGCTATAGGTTATTTGTTTATTCAAGAAAGCTCAACAATTGTAATACCAAGATTTCTTTGTAAAAATATTAAAAAACATATTTAATGATACTGATTCAAAATATGCTTTTTATTTTGCATAGGTTGGTTCCCTTTCATAGGGAGGGGTATAATGTCAAAAAAAAAAAAAAAAAAAAGTTGTTGCGTGTAGCCCCAGGAGAGGGGTAAAGTTACTATGGGGGTCAAATATTTGAACTGCTCTAAATCTAATGAAATATAGCTCAAATTATTCCTTAGGTTACCAGGAGTAAAAAGTCAATTAGGTCACATGTGTGTGGTGCTTCCTTTCCAAGATATTTGGCAAAATAGGCTATAGGTTATTTGTTTATTCAAGAAAGCTCAACAATTGTAATACCAAGATTTCTTTGTAAAAATATTAAAAAACATATTTAATGATACTGATTCAAAATATACTTTTTATTTTGCATAGGTTGGTTCCCTTTCATAGGGAGGGGTATAATGTCCCCGTCTCCATAGAGTCCTACAGGGAATTTTGTACCCCTTCCATTATAACAACAAGGAGATGACGAAAGTGCAAAAGCATTTCATATTTGGATTCAGTATCATTAAACATTTAAACAAAATAGTTTTACAAACAAATCTGGGTATTGCAAAGGGTGACCTTTCTTGAATAAACAAATGACCTTTAGCCTATTTTCCCAAATATCTTGGAAAGGAAGCACCACACGCGTGTGACCCAATTGACTTTTTTACTCCTGCTTACCTAAGGTATAATTTGAGCTATATTATATTAGATTTAGAGCAGTTCAAACATTTAACCCCCATAGTAACTTTACCCCTCTCATGGGGCTACACGCAACAACGGGTCCCCGGCAGACTTTCATATTTGCAAAAGTTATATTTTTCTCTGAATTTTCCAGTGTTCAGATATTGGTATCTCGTTCGTCTAACCAAAACCTTCTGGGCTGATGCTCGAATACATGTGTGGATATTATTTTAAACGAAGTTTTAGGTAACATCTTTATTTGAAATGACAGGAAGGTGTAATCTGCATTAAATGAAAACTTATAACTTGGGGATTCGGTTTTAACACATTCTGGTCTGTCGCCAATTGCGGTTGTTTTTTCTATTGTTCTTGATGTGAAAATGACAGAGAGTTTACGTACCCAACTTTAAAAGCTCGAACTTAGGATCGTGTTTTACATATTTTGCGCCCATTGGGTGCGTTTTCTATTTCCTTTGATTTTGAAATGACGGAAGGTGTACCTACGTTAAACTAAAGCTTGATAAACCTTGGGGATTCGGTTTTAACACATTTTGTTTGCGCCCACTTGGGGCGTTTTTTTTCTAGTTTCTATTTTCTTTATTGAAATGACAGGATAGTTTTACCGTTACTCAAATAAAGCCCGTTACTTAGATGCAGTTTTTCATATTTTGCGCCCAATTGGGCGCGTTTTCTAGTTTCTTTAGTTTGGAAATGAACAGAAGGTGTAACCTACGTTAAATTAAAGCTTATAACTTGGGGATTCAGTTTTAACACATTTTGCGCCCAATTGGGTGTTTTTTCTATTTTCTTTATTTGAAATGACAGGAGAGTTTTACGTACATCAAATTAAAGCTCGTAACTTAGGATGCGGTTTTTACATATTTTGCGCCCAATTGGGCGCGTTTTCTATTTCCTTTATTTGAAATGACAGGAAGGTGTAACCTATGTTAAATTAAAGCTTAGAACTATGTGAGGTCAAATGTCACACACAAAGGTCAACGGGAGATCAAGTTGTAAACAAAGGTGATTTGGTTCTAATGAAATCTTATGCTCATGTATCAACATCTACTTTAAACCGTTTTATGAGATTTCTTTTTTATTGTCATTGGTTTTTTTAAGTTGGGACTCAATTGCGTTTGCATGTGCCATTTTTTTAGGCAAAGAAACACACTATGTTAACAGGTTTATGCTATACTTTTAAACTGTACATTTTATCCCTATTAATTACATATATTCTGAGAGCATACATACTCTGCAGATTTCAGAAACAATACAGTGGCTTCATCCATCCGGGTGAACTCCTAAATATACAGGGTGTAACCAGCAAAATAAGAAAAGGTATTCAGTTTAATGGGTGTCAACCAAACCCCCCTAACATACAGTGATGAATACAATATTTTGTCACTTGTTTAATATAATTTCAAAATTGCCCACCAGCCATGTCCACTTTTATCGGCCAAATACTTTCCTTACACAGATTACAAGGTGGTCCAAAATTAATGCATATTTCTTCTATTCTATTCTCCCTATATATCTGGTACTGAATATACATATTTTCATGATGGCGATGTGTTACTCAGATGTAAAATCAGCAAACAATCCAACTTAAGAGTTTAGAAGAGATTCGACAAAGCGTTTTCGTGAAAATTGCCTTTTTTGATCAAAATGAAGCCCTAGGGCGATTTTTCCGATTTGTCGCAATCATTTGTTGTTTTCTAGATTTTTAGTTTACTGGAGTAAAGAGGATCACAACCTAGACCTGCCTATGATATTTGAACCTACCATCATGCTTGTTTGTCCGTAGCACCCATTTGTAGCATTGTGATCCTCCGCCCATGCTCTCCGCCACATGATCCACCCGACTTTTTACGCTTAACAAGTTATAGTAATTAGTACACAACTAATCATATTTTTTTTTGCTTTAGAAATGAAGGGCCAAGTTCCAAGGAAAAAAATAATACCAAAACAAGCTCTGTCTCATATAAAAATAATACCTACAGCATGTAACAGTTTTGGGAACTAAGAATGCAACAAATCCACCCTTTTTAGGTGCCCAACTTAAAAAACACTGACCTTTAATACATGTTCCTATATAAAAGTGCAAACTAGAAAACCATCTACCTCCTTTTAAATGCTTTTTATATTTTCTATTCTTGTAAAGTTTATGCCCTGGCGACGCCACACAGTTTTTTTAAATACGTTGTATTTTATTGCTACTGGCAAAGTAGGATATAATTAGAAACATGGAAATGGGTAGGAACACTATCTGGTCATATTACCTTCAAAGAAATGTAAATAATGTTGGTCTTATTTAATTTGAACAAAGTTACAGAAATAAATCCAATTACCCCATGCAAAATATAGGGCTTTTTGCTCGTCATTTTGTCTGACTTTCACTCTTTTACACCAACATAGGGCGTCACAACAAATGTCACATATCATCTATTTAAATATACGCATAAGCAAAATATGCACATTTTTATATTAACAATAAAATGCATTTATATGGCGCTCTACAGAGAACACGACGCCTTACAACCAATACTTCAAAATACTTTACGATAATAATGTAGCCGTCTACCTGAAAACATTAATCAATGTGAATCTATTTCCTGACCCATTCTCGACCCATTCAGAATCCCTCCGTTGCCTACTACTGCACAGCGTATACAACTACCGTCGGGAACTGTGTGGTTGACTAGCCGGTCATCAAATAAATAGCGATTACTCGGCGTTTTTAAAAGTGACAAAGCATTTGCAATATCTGCCGCACAGAAGTAATGGATTCTTAATGAATAAATGTTGACATTAAGCCCTGCTATTAATGCTTACAGCCAATGAAATGTACAATCATTCGATAAAAATGGGTTCTCGATAAAAAAGAATTGTCTCGGATCTCTAGAAAGGTTGTCCCGTTTGAAAACCCTCATTTTTAACGTGAAATTCTCACTCAAAAACCTTGATTTTATAGTCCTGGAAAAAAAGCTTCCCTAGTCTAGTAAAGATTTTTCCGATTTAGTGGCCATTTGGCTTACAATAACACTGTATGCAATTTATCAGGATGATTATTTTCATAGAATCTCATTAGAGTCGACAAAAAATGCACAATAATAGACAACGATGGCTAAGGCTGCGAAAAGAACTTACTAGGCTACTAATAGAGATTTGTGTATATTTCTGGAATTTTGTTTAATGAATTAACCAGCTGCAGCTTTTTTTCTTAAACGCATGCACGAATCCGTAAGTTGCTTTTTATTTACAAAAAGCAAACCACGCGGAAAAGATGACGCACCGAGTTACCTTGAAAATTGATTTTAATTCCTAAATGTATAAGTACATGATGGAGAAGGGAAAGGCAACGCACACTTTTAGCTTAAACGTTTAAAAATGCAATCTTTTGGAATATTGTGAATTTGAAGGATTTCAACATTTATAATATCACTCAGTGGACCGCAAAGACACAGTAAGTGAAACAACACGCATTTTCAGAATCTCCTTCATTGAAAGCAACTCGAAAATTACGACGGTCATTCCCTGCAATTATTGCATGAACCCGATATCAGTAACTAATTCAATTTCCTTTGATACATTGGACCAGATTCCACACCTCACACCGAAGAAAGTCCTTGTCGCGTCTTCGTCAGCGAAGTGTTACGAACGTGTATCCGGATGTTCCTATGTCAACTGGAGCACGCTTTTGAGTCCTGCACCACGATCAAAATGATCGCCACACAATATTGATATGTACATAGGTTCCAAAAGGTGCGTGATCCCGTAACCAGGGAGTTACGTCATCACTTCGATGGCGAATTCACAAAAGAGCGGTTTAACTTACCCATGGTTTCAACAGGTTTAACCCACGATCATGGTTAAATTCATGTTAGCCTCTATGGTGATGTTTAACCCAGGGTTATAATTAAACTGTGTTAAAGTTAACCCGCTTTTGTGAATACCGCGGCCTTTGTTGTTCTATTCCAACTGCCTCAAGCGACGCTAACGTTTGTTTATAGGCAATTTCCGTGGATATTTTATTCATATCATAATCACATGTTGTTAAATAAGGAGTAAATTTTATAATTCACACGTTTAGATTCTGTGGCTTGTGGAATAGCGATATTGAAATCGGTCGTGGTGTTTTTGAGATAAAACGGACCTTTACAGCAATCCAATATCACAAAGGTTCAAACCGTTCAAATTACACAAATTATTTGTTTCCATGCGGGAATATCTAATGTTAATTAAAAGCCTTTAATGAAATAAAAATTGATTACTCTAAAATTCAAAAGAAAAAACTCCAAAGAAAAAGGTCAAGGTCTTCACATTCTGGAAGATACAAGATATTGATCAATTGATTCAATGGATTTTCTTGTGGTTTGCCTAAACAATAATTATATTTTACCATTTTCACGTCGTTTCGCAAAACTAAATGAACTAAAATGCAGTTTCTTTAATATGAGTTTTCATTAGTTTCTTGAAAAGTTCTCGACTAAGTCCATTTTATCAAAAAATCCTTTTCGTGGGGTGGAGTGGGGGGGGGGAATGTGCTACACTATTGCATTGTATTTGGCATTTTCTTTGCGGTCAAATGGGCATTTTTTCAATTTTTAAAATATGAAAAGTACACGGGACAAATGTACAAATACCTCCTATCAATTCAAAAACATTTGAATACCTGAACAATATTACGTTAATTACTGACAGTTCAGGGATGAATCCAGAAAGAAAGATTTCAGTAGCTTCCCACATGCATTGCTTCCAATGGAGGTTTTTGTACAGGTACTGATGTGAATCGTTAGTGAATGCAACATGGGCTAAAATTGACATTTACTGATTCCCAAACTTAAATTTTAAAGTGTTTCCATCTCTACCGATTTCCATGAACTACCTTACAAAAACTTCCATTGGAAGCCATGCATTGTGGGAACTACTGATATCTCTTAATCCAGACTGCCAGTAAATTACCGTAAATTTATTAACAGTGTAAAATCATGTTTAATAATATTTTGGCTGTTATTCCGCCATCGTTTACTGCAAACCATTATTGTGCCCTTGTTCAATGCATATTTAAGGCTGAAAATATTCTGTAATAATGTCTATTTCACTTTCAAAATAAAGAAAAGTCTGTGGAATTACTTCATTATACCATTAGTCTTGTAAGTTAACAGTAATTTCCTACACTGAAAAAAGAAAAGGTATCAAATTTTGTGTCTTCAGATGAGCATGTAAAGGTGTCAATTTGACACGGTTGAGGTGTCAGAATGACAACTTTAGACACCTTTAGGGTGTCAGATGACACTAGATGACCCCTTTAGGGTATCGGAATGACAACTTAGGGTGTCAAGCCCGAAATGACACCTTTGGAAAACCTTTAGGGTGTCAAGCCAGAATGACACCTTTGGGGTCTCAAAATGGTCATTCTGGCTTGACACCCTAACACTAACAGCGTCATTCTGACAACCTCAAGCTGTTACCTGAGACCCTAAAGGTGTCACCTGGCAACCACAATGTGTCACACCCTAAAGGTGTCATGTGTCCTTCTGACACCTCAACCGTGTCATTGACACACCTTTACAAACGCTCATCTTGAAGACCCAAATGACACCATTTAATTGTCAGTTTTTTTGTGTACAGTGTATATCTTTTGTGTCCACTATATTTCTCGTATTTCCAATTTTACTTAAATAGGTAACAAGACTTAAACACCTTCACTGTTACAGATTCCATAGTCCAGCCTGCAAAATGTGTAAAATAAGTATGTCTAACAAACCAAGTTTGATGATTATTTGCAGTTAATTAATAGGAGTAATTGATATGGTTTTACTTACATTAGTTACCCATTGTTCCTTCAGATTTTTAATCTCCCTGGCAAGTTTTTATTTTCCATAGATTTCACTATGACCAAAATCCCCATGCCTTTTGGGGCCGGGGGAAAATGCCATAAATATTAAACATCCAGGAAATGAATGATAAACTTACCCAAATCTTTGTGGGACACCCCATTGCAATTAAAAGGCCAGAAAAAAGATACACTACCCAGTGACATATTTGTGAAACTATTGATTATCATCCGTGTCATGAATTTAGATTCACACCAGTCACCTGGATTTTTCTGTTACTCTCTGATAAATCATGGTTCCACAAATTATTCATCACAACCGACCCAAAAATTGAATGCTATCTTCCTCCTTGTAGACCTGAGACCACTAATCAATTCTATTTACTTTTCCTGGAACCTTTAAGGCTTCCTGGACTGCCACATTGAAATAGCTATTATTCTATCCTCCTTTATATGCCTTCAATGGTTTAAAGAAGCTCATCCGAAGCAATATATTAATCAGGAACCCCATTTTCCCACGCAGCATTGTTTCGATCAACATCATCACCCTAAAATTGGTTACGTATCATTGGGCAAAATGTATCCCCTGGGACAAGCTTTATGTTTGTATTGGTCCAATATATGATGTGCTCATACCATGCTGCTCAAGGAATTGAATATATTGTGGATTTTTCAACGTTATATGTAAACATGTCCACGAATCAATCATCCACTTTGTTATGAGGGGAAAGCTGATGTCTTTTGGACCTCTCTCTTCTCCCCCTCTAATCTCTCTGGTAATATAAATATGCATATTGAAATTCAAACTCACCTTCAAATTTGCTATTCTTCCACCCCATCGTATCTCTAAAATTCCTTTGCCTTTTGTATTCACTTTCTGGTAAAAAAATCTCCCCAATCCGATACTAAGATAGGCACATCTGCAAACATATTTTCTTTTATTTGACGTTAGTCATCTTGTGTCGCAGCCGTTGATGGGATATTCTAATACGATTACAATCATACAAGCAGTAATTTTTCTTGTGAACTTTAACAATTATATTTTACTACAGTTTCATCAACTGAGTCTGTACCGTAATATTGCTATTGTAAGAGTTTGAGAGTTGAAAAAATGTGTGGCCAAAAGACCGTAATAAGCAGTGGACTGGTATTGAAAGAGTGGCGCTTCCGGCAATAAATTTTGTTACTTTTGCACCAAGTACTTATGCATTGATAATCCATAAAATTGATGGAAGCACTTCCAACCCCCCCCTTAATGGAACGCCAGGATGAGTTTTCAAAGGTTAACAGTGTCACAATTTTAAAATGTTCCGATGATAATTGAAAGTACGCCCAAGATGTTTGTCTGTTACAAGGATTCCAAAGAGTATAGTTTACACTATCTATGGCTCTAGTTTCGTCGGAGTTATGGTTAACGTAAAAATGGTGAAAAGAAAGTTCAATTTTTGGGTGTGTAGATGGGTCAAAAGTTAAAGGTTGCATTGCTTCAGGTAATATGTGGTGCAAATTGTTTCCCTAGCTCTAGGGATTGAAATGAGGAATAGTTTGCCTTATCTGTGGAAACTTCTTGAGTCTTGCCCCCCCCCCCCCTCGGAGGCTCAGGTCTGGTTACGCGCCTGACAGATCAATAGAATCCAATAGCTGCCAATAGCTGTTGACTTTATTCGCCATTTTGGTTAATAACCAAGCACTTAAGATAGTCAAAACTATTCCTATATTTCATTCTATGAGCTGAACCAACAACTTGATTCACGTTTCACAGAAATTGGAGCAACTTTTAATTTTTAACCCCTGTACAAACAAAAATGGACTTTTTCACCATTTTTACAGTTTTTACCCCATAATTCCAAAACTATAAGCCACAGGTAGTACAAACTATACCTTTTTGGAATCATTGTAACCAGACAAACATCATGGTGTGCTTTTCAACACAATAGGAACATTTTACTTTTTTTACCCCTGTGTAACCTTGAACTCCAAGCTGGGGGCCATGAAAGGGGTGTGGCAAGTGCTTCCATCAATTGTTTTGATTATCAATGCATCAAAGTACTTGTGTACCAAAATTCACAGTTTTATCCACATTTGCACACTCACATGTGATCTGTGCTTTACATCCCCCACTATAAGTGTCCCATGCAGTGGGCTTAAGTACTGTGTGTTTCATCACATTGTGAGTGAAAATAAAATTCTGTTCAAGTATTGATTATAGGAAAGTAATGTGGGGCTAGAAATTGAATTACAGTTTTGTGTCGGAGTTTTTTCTAGGAACGAATCTCTGTAATTTTTTTTTTTTTGTGGGACCAGGTCAATGTTTTCAATAAATTGTCTATTGTCTGTGTTGGCAATGTTCCTGTTCGCAAACAGGGGGTATTTAAAATTGGTAAGAATGTGTAGTAGGGGGGTGTCTGATTTTTCACTGATGGTGAAATTGCCAATTCGAGATTTGTCATTTTCTTTTAATATTTGGGTATGGGAATCAATAATTACAGATTAATAACAAACGGTATTAGGCTGCTTTTACTCTCTATATGGTTTATGTTAAAGGTGCTTGTTCCGATTTTTGTCCTGTCGTGTTCTCTACTTGATATGAGAGCCTGACCCTTGTAACAGACTGCCCACTCAATACCGTGGGACACAAACTTGCGATTTGATGCATATTGGCATAGTGCAACGCCCTATCACTACTGTGCTAATATTGAATGGTTAACCACTAAACGGTAGTTTTTTATCTGTATCTTGGAAATGCATCAATTTGAAGCTGAAATTTCAGGACAACAATGAGAAAATACGTCCTTTCATCTGATAATCAAAATTGATACTACTTCCGGTTAAATCAGGGGGTCCCAAACGCGATCGGAACAAGCCCCTTAAGTTGCTGTTGTCGTACGGGTGTCTAAAAAGGAAACACTCAAAGAGCCCGCTATTTCACGAATAGAAAAGAGTAGCCTCAAATTAAATATACATCTGAAAAGTGATTTCATTAGGTTCGGACACGAAAAAATCTTTTCTTTTCCAAAAGGACATATATTGACTGAGTTATGGCTGATTGAAGATTTGTACCACTGTTTCATTTTATCCACGGATTTTTACTCTCCTGAGCTGTCTTTAGACAATACAACACCTTCTCCAACACCTTGTTTCTTTTGTTTTTTTTTTGTGCAAGACGCGTTCTGAGTATGGAAAAATGTTATTTTTCACTTATTATAAATTCCAAGATCTTTATGTGCTGCTTTCCCCCCCCCACCCCACCCCCACTTGGGGAAGTTGGCTGTCTCTAAGACTGATGCAGGCTTGCGCTCTCTTCCATTTCATAATCGATTTTAATCGTTCTTGTCCGTCGGATGCTTGCAAAGGCAGCGGTTATTCCTACTGCGAATTTCTGGCAAGTTTGCTGGTGGTTCCTGTACATACCCTTCCCTCTTTAATGTTTCCCTAAGACGAAGTCTAAGCGCGAAATCTTCGCAACAGAATAACCGCTGCCTATGCAAGCATCCGACGGACAAAAAATGATTAGAAGTTGATTACTGAAATGGAAACGATAACGCAAGCCTGCCTCCGTCTTAGGAGGCAGCCAACTTCCCCAAGTGGGTGGTGGGGGGGGGGGGGGGGAGCAGCGCAGTAATAAAGAAGAATGAGGCAATATACTTGGAATTTCTAATTAATTGATTGAAACTAAACTTTTCAATATCAGAACTGACCTTTGTAGCAAAAGAAAAGAAACCACAAACAAGAAGAGCTTGGAGACTGTGTATACTGAAGAGAACAATCCATGGATATAAAATGAAAAAGTGGGGTACAAATTTTCAATCGGCCATAACTTGTTCAATATGCCATCGTATGGGAAAGATGTTCGATGTCAGAAAACCTGAACGAAATGCACTTTTCGATGTGTTAATACATATGTAGGGTTTTACTTTTTCGGGGGGGGGGCGGGTTTAGTTATAAGACACGATCTGCCTCCGATTGGAATTGGGGATTCCAAACGGTAATTTCGAGAAATTGATACGTGGCATTTACTAGGGCAGTCTCGGTCACAGTGACATTACAAAATCATCTCTTAAACGTTTGATCAAAAGATCTTTAGTAAAATTTATCATGATAATTTAGGGAAAAATGTTGACTGGTAAAAATCCGTCGGGGTTAGGGGATAACCCGCTGCCAAAAAGAGTGTTAATTTCAATCCGTCATGTAGATTTTTAAAGCGGACTATATGGCATAAAAAATTTCGCATAATGAAAAGGACCTACTGAAATCACTTCCACAACTTTGAAAACAATTGGATGTTTACATCTGTAAAAACAGTAACAACAGGAAGAGTTCCGAGGGGAAAGGTGGCAGTTCGTGGCAATTTTGAGAACAGAAAACCAAGGTGTGTATCACTGACGGGAATTTACAGTGTATTGCATGTGTGTGACACAATTCAAAAGCATTCAGAACCAGGATTCAGTATGTACTTAGGCTGTAGTAAGATATGATCTGGCAAGTGAAAGATTAGCCAGGATTAGCACATATAACAAGCAATGGTCTGTGAAGTGATGACAGGCATGCTTTTAAAGTTGTAAATGCTGGCAGTAATGTCAGAATCCGTTTGCAGAAATGCCACGAACGAATGCCACACTACTCATCTGGAACTTTTCCTTTTTTTTAATGTTTTTACAGAATGTAAACTCCAAATTGTTTCAAAGTGGGGAAGTGATTTCAGTAAGGGTCCTTGTCATTTAGATTGAATATTTTTTTTTATGCCATTATGTCGACTTTAAATATTCGGGACCAAGGCTAGTCTTTAGTCAAGTCTGTGTGTAACAGTTCGAGATGCGTAAGAGCGCCCTCCACCGTTAAGTCTTTGAAACAGACTAGGCACCGGAAGTTGATGCCGTTTGGATTCGATGTGCTGTTAGGTTGCATGTCCTACCCCACTGACTTTTTTGTCTTCGTGAAATAGAGGGCGATTTAAGGGTTTCCTTTTTGAGACACCATGAGTAGGTGGTCGTGATATGTCGTGTGTAGTGGCCGCTTACCAACATTTCCCCGTATAAACTCACCATATATTGTAAGTACATGATGTCATGCTTATAGGGTTTGCAGCATTAGCTGTAGGCTTCTTGAAGAGCTTATGCTTTTCGAATTTGGTTTTATACTGCGTTGTTATTTACACCACCCACAACTTATCTGCACACTTTTTAGCTGATGAATTTGGACAATCTGCGAACAAGTGTTCAAGAAGCGTGATTTGAGGGTTACAATGGTCTAAGGACGGTCTTTTTGTTCGGCAAATAAAGCTCAACCTTTAGAATCACTCACATGTAGCATGCCAGTTGCGGATTGATTCTGGAGATTTTGGCCCAAACGAAATCAGGCTCAGGAGCATATATCAACTCGTCTCATAGGGGCGCTATTCATTATTATGTGTGCGCTTTAGCCGTATATGTTTATATTTGAAGTATTACAAAAGACTACCTGCCGGCTCGGATTGCGTGGCGTGTGTTGTGGTCGCTCGTCTTGTAATCCGTAAATCGTGGGTTCGGAAATCCCACTCTAGGAACAAAATTTAGTTGATGAATGTTATTTTTATTTTAAACGTTTGAGAGTTGAAAATCATAAAAACACCAGAGTGGGATTGAAGTAGAAAATATTGAAATAGCGCCTTATGAGCTAATAAGAATGGTCATGGTCCTGGAGCATGATTCGGAACCAGGGAATCTCCGACGTGCTTGCGGATTCAGGATCGCCAAATTGGGGTTGCGAAACATATCCAACTATGGGTGTTACCAACAACTGGTTCTCACAATACTTAAAGCCACAATCAGTTAATATTCCAAATTGAAATGCCAATTGTCTCTGAAATAGCTATAGGTCTAACACGCTTTATATTACTATGTTCTTGTGAAAAGTGATCTCAAAGGTGCCATTGCGACTGTTCTACACGTGCAAAACAGTCGAGATGCCGACCTTTGCCAAATAAGGCTTGATACTAAAAAACTGTGTTTTCGCTTTGGCCAGTTACAAGAGACTTTCCAAGCAGCCATGCAAAAATCCCAACTTCGACAAAAATTAGCGGTGTTTGCTTAGATTCCGAAGAAAATAAATCACCGATAGTAGCTTTAAGGACGGTACACATTAATTAAACAAGCTAGTCCAGTGATTGGAGGGGGTTAATGATGAATATTTTGAGGTTCGAGTGCATTGGCAAAAAAAAAACTAGGGCACGGCGCCTTTTGACGACGCAGTGCGTTGATTGTTGCTTAATGGCACGAGAAACTAAAAATAAACAGACATTAACGATTAAAACGGTGATTACAGCTGAATTTAATATAATATTTTTAATTTAACGAAAAGATGTACACACACACAAAAAATGACTTCAATCAAAAACGTCGGGTGTGAAATTACGTCCAAAGCACAACGCGTACGCTCAGTACATACGCATTGTGCAATGACAAATATCAAGGCATGATTTTTCTTCAATTCATATTCTTCTGGACAGAATAAACGTTTCTGAAATTACAAAAGATTCCCTCCTTGGTAAAGGTAGGTAGAACTTATTAATAAATACGGCTGCTTGCCAATAACACGCAGTTTTTTACAACCCCTTGCTTGAGATCTTGAGAGTTCCCATGACCCATAAATATATTAATAAAAGGCTAGAAGTCAGACGACAATCTTGATTGTAATGATCGCCACTTCAAGAAACACACGCAAGTGACGCAACATTAGTACATCCTGAATTTGCGGCTATACTCTAGTGTCAACACCAGATCGCTACCATGGGATTGCCACCTTTATCAGAAATACAGCTCAATGGAAAAAATCAATGTTACAAACCACTTACTCCGGATTCAAGCAGACTTCATTAGTTATAGAAATACATGGGGGCTACAGGATACCAACCGTGACGGATCCAACCTTGAGAACTGGTCTTCCAATTGGCGTACAACTTTTGTACGACCCCAAGCACCTAGACAGTTTTACTCTGGGAAGGGGGGAACACAACCTCAAATCCTGAACCCCCCTTGCATTGTAAATATGGATGCCATTGTTCACCGTATTGTTCTCGATCGATTTCCTAAGTCCCACCACAGACCATCACTGATCGCTGAGGCCAAGCCTATACCAACAAAGCCAGTAAAAAGGTGGAACTTTCGCAAGAGAGGCAATTTCGAGACCTGGTGGATTCAGAGGCTCCACCTTCCGACAACAACCTCCTCAAAACTGGACAATTCTTACCTAGCACTATGTAAACTCTTTAGTAAGATAGAAAAGACCACCCAACGTGGCTGTCGCGCTTAGTGACATCCCATCCTGAAGAGAATGTGATGCCTTCTTAAAATGAATTCTTGAATCAGAACCCGGGGAAGAAGAAGAAAGGACATCCAAGCCTTAAGATATGACAAAAATCCAGCTTGGACAGGAAACGTCGTGAAGCCGCTGGGAGGAGACTGTCCAGGGAATTGATTCACCCATTCTGCAGAAAAGGCCTGAAAGACCATAAACAACGCCTCACCGGCAGAGAGTCCAAACCATCAAAATTGTTCCCGTTCTGCTACTCAATTGCTGGCAAACTCTCGCAAACGTTCGTTCAAAGGATAGTGATAAAGATCACACTCGCGTGGACGGGTCATTTTCAACACCCTTCTCACTAGATGAGCTCACCTCGGCTATCACGCCAACTAAAGAGTGGGAAAGCCTAGGGGCGTGATAACATTCCAGCAGAGTTCCTGATGCCATGCGGCCTACGATGTACGATGTCTTGCATGGCTCAGGGTTCTACACATGTTGCCTATCAAACCAGTCCTTAAACAAAGTCTGGCGGAGAAGTAAACCATCATCACACTCCTCAAACCAAACAAGCTGTTGACAACCCCAAGAATACAGCAACGTGTTTCTTTCAATCTCCTCGAGAACGCTGATCCTGGCCCGGTTGGAGCCAGTCGTCGATCCCAATCTGCCTGCGAACAAGCAGGATTTCGCCGTGGAAGGAGCAAGTCCTCAGATTGTAAAAATCCCAAAATGATATTGAGGAAAACCTTGAAACAGCGTCGTGAGGTAGGCGTCATCTTGGTGGATCTTACTGCAGCCTATGACACCGTGTGGCACAGGGCTTGACACTCAAGATTATTAGGGACCATCCCGGATAGTCACCTGTACAATGAATATGTAACATGCTGGTCAAACAGAGTTTTGTTATAAGACCGTATGGGCAGGAGCCGTCGACAGCGTCGTCTGAGTAACGGAGTCCAACAAGGATCAATATTGGCTCCCATTATTGCTCAACATGTATATCAGTGACTTACCTCAAACAACAATCTAGACAATATGGCTACGCCGATGATCTGACCTTCTTCACTGGAAAGAAGCTGGATGAGTAGAAAGTTACACTATTGCAGATATGGCCCTACTTGCAGCATACCACAAGACCTCAAAGACTCAGCGGAGTGATGAAGCCACGCTCACCGAGACTGCCTTTATCTTTAACACCAAGAGGCTCATCGCCAGCTTCAAATCAAACTTAATGGAGCGCCCCGCAATACAATCCTACACCCACTTGATCTGGGAGTGAGCTTGATCGGCCAGCTTTACTTATTCGGCAGCATCTCGAGTCGTATATGAAAATGTATCTTCGAGACATAATCTCTGTGGCCGCCTGCTAGATATCATGAGGTGTTGGTCCATCCACTCTACGCACCTCCGCCCTGGCTCTGGTCTAAAGCGCTGCTAAATATGCCGGCCCCAGGTATGGTTGGCAAAAAAACTATCACACAAAAAAGCTGACACCGTACTAACGAGATTATGAGAAAACCATATGGCTGCCTTTGTAGACAAGTGCTTTCAGGCACTGCACCTGAAGTGCTTCGGAGAGAACATCACCCACATAAACTGGTGCACCAAGGCTATGTGGACAACACGCACCTGCTGCATAATACTTCAAAGAATCGCCGAGTATACGTAAACCTTTTATAGATGTAAAAGCACTTCCGTTGATTCGCTAGGGCGACCCCTCGTTATTAAAATGACCTCAGACATCAAAGAACATCGTCAGGCACGTGGTTTGTTCAGAACGTTCGTAGTTGGGTGACGAGGGTGACGTTTGTAACACGATAGTAGTGCACACATGGTAATATTTTCTATTAATAGGAAA
The DNA here is from genome assembly GCA_023653785.1 of Ophioderma brevispina. Lineage (NCBI taxonomy): Eukaryota > Metazoa > Echinodermata > Ophiuroidea > Amphilepidida > Ophiodermatidae > Ophioderma > Ophioderma brevispina. The sequence goes on from JAMKCH010017073.1 coordinate 16,017, forward strand.
CTTTGACCTCGGTAGGTATTTGCAAAACAGCGTCCGCCAACTCGCCTGCGAAACAGCGCCGCCAACGCGCTCGTTGTTACATTGAGTTAATCAGTGGTGAAAGAGGTGTTCTGCCATTCTGAGAATTAACCGGGGAACAGTCCAGAGGCCTTGCCATGCAAAGGTGGCCTAGCTGCACGTAAACGTATGATGGAATAACTCATCTATAGAGAGGCTAGTGGGTATGATGTTGAAAATGAGGCATGCAGTAATTTAATGGAGAAACACAAAATAGCCCTAGCAGTCTCCCTCACAGGACACTGTAATTCGTGACACCGGCTATGACGATCTGGATTGCCACTAAGTGTTCATTTGTATTAATCATTGTTCTTTTTCCCATTTCACCATTAGCGTTCAGCAGTTAAAGTTTGAGTTTCACTCCCTCAAAAGGAGGGCACATTTCCATATGGAAAGGCCAACCAGCCGGTAATGCACGACAATATTATCTTCATATCTGGAATAGGGAAGACAATGATGTTATATAACCTGCTGCATTGCTAGCCCTTTTTTGTGCAGTTACAAGGGAGAACAATGGACATGTAGGCTTCTGTGCACATACAATAATACAATATTTACGTGTGTGTGATTGTGGTTGTTTTGTTGTAGGTTAGGTTGGTGATTTGTGCACTTTGAGTTTTGGGGTGTAAATAATTATATTGAATTGCTAATTAAGTGACGGGATTCCGTGCTTGGAAACGAGCTAGCTAGGTACCTTGGGTAATGCACATATTTCATTGTGGCGCAAAAATATATCGACTAGTTGTGATTTAAAACATATCCTATGGAAGCAAAATGTTGAATACAACAATTGGTTCAATAAAATTTTTTAAATTATAGAACAATACAAAGACAACTTGCCAATATCTGCATAAACTTTATAGCGCTTGCGTGCATGATATAGGCCCAGCCGGTAAACGTAAAACATCCAGTTTGACCTCTTGGATATGCTTTAATTCTGTGGATACAATATTCCTCCTCTCTCGAACAGTGGATTATGTCCAAAAGGTTTTGGAAGCCTCACGGTCACTTGGATTTACTCTAAAGAAAGAGACCGTTTGACAGATAATGTTGGAACGAGCAATTAATTATAGTAGATTTCAAATTACGTGAGACTCCTTGCATATTTGGACAGGGGATGTTGATATGGGGGTTCAATCCCCGGCCATGCAGAGACTAGGCCTTTGTTGTCATTACAAAACATATTGTGACCATGGTACAAAGTTCCTGTATAGAATCGGCTTACTGGAAACTGATGCACTCAGTTATACAATGGTCTGTTAATGATTGAAAGCCTTATACCATTGTTCATTTTTTGATGTCCAAATAAAAACTTAGTTGTGTTATGTGTGCATCAATATAAGAATGCATTATTTCTCCAATGCTGTGATAAGGTATGATATTTTGCAGTGTCAAAGGCAAGTTACGTTCAAATAACAAAGTTTAAGGAATTAAATGCTGGTCTTTTCATCCTGATACTTCAATTGAAACATCCATCTATAGATGTGAAATAATGTATTTAGGTCAACATTTATTTACTAGCTACATTACTATATATTGTATGAGTATAAAACTTTTTTACATGTGGCCATTAAAATAATTCCTCTTATCTCTCACGGTGAAAGGACAAACCTAAAACTTTAAATGAAGTCTCACTTATTCTGAAATCTATTAAAGTAGGTACAATCCTCCATATGACCACCACATAATACTTTGACACATTATGCTTGCTCAGAAGTATGTCTATTTGCGCAAAGACGCATCACTTCGTCGGCCGAGGGCTTTGCCCTCGGCACGCGCCTCTGGCGATCCTGTCACGGTTGAGAGACAACATTGGAGGCCTCTTTGACAAAGCTAAGGTTTCATGAACTAATTACAGTTTGAAGGCTGGTACTTTTAATAACTATCAATTATATCACGGGTTACATCGTCAGTGTGTCAGCAGGTCAGTAAAACGGGGAAATAGATAAGCCAATCAGAGAAATGGGAGAAAAGTTTAATTAAAGATGCATACTTGCATAGGGACTACAGTATAGAAGGTCTACTTTGGTTGGTTACTCAAGTCAGGTTATAATTTCATGCTAAAACTCTTTCTTTGGACGTGCCCTGCTAGCTCGTATGACAACTACTACCTTCGGGAAAGAATTTTGTATTGTGCCACCACCCTATGAATTCGGCAGCCTCAACGGAATAAACAACATGTTGAAGGATGTGGTGGCAGAATACTGAATTCATCCCCACCCTTCGTTCATCAACAACCTACCTTCGTTGATGTCTCACAGAGTACAACACGTCTCCAGTCTTCCCGTCGTCATATGCCGGTCGTCTCCGGATATGATACCCAAAAAGTACGAGGCTTGTGAGTGTCCATGATATGAGAAACATGAAAATTGTCCTCCGTAACCACGGCATTCTGAATCGCAAAATTCAATGAAAAAGGTATAACATGCAGTCAGTAATATGCATCTTTTACTACGGCAACAAATATTAGTAGCCAGGGAGTAGTAGACTTAATAACATGATATTTACATCACCTATTCTTACCTTTATTTCATTTGCCGACGATACGACGATACTCTATTCAGACCGAAATTTGGTCAATAAAATAGAATAAATATATAGTTACTATTGACGACATGGTTCAAATCTAATTCGGCTAATCGTAGTAAAGCCAAGTACATGATCATGGGTACTCCCAACAAAAACAGTAGATTCTATTGGTGTTGTATCAGATGCAGCAAAAGTAAGAGGGGTCAACAATACGAAGATCCTGGGTGTAATTATAGTGTAATTCCATATAGAATTGTTTTTTAAAATACAATATCTGGGAACCATCTGGGTTATGTAAATTTTCCTGAGCGTGTCTGATATAGTATTATTGTTCAGCGGTCCACCCGGCTTTCTCGCTTACCTGGTTTTTCTTGTCCAGCTGGAGACTTTTACATGACCAAATTTGGTGGCCATAGAGCATTTCAATTGACCTCTAGATTACCTTTGACCCTTGGGGTCACTCTGGAAAGCCTGATAACAGGACGCCCGCTGGCTATGGACAAATCCGACCAGCCAAATGCTGGTCAGAATTGATCCGCCAATTACTGGGGGGGCCTCCACCCAAAAACCTACCCAATCTTTTGTACTCTGTACAACGCTTGATTAAGCATGTTAAGTATAATTCAAAAGCGACACTTAATCTGCACATTTGGGTGAATTCAAGCAGGATGCACCCCAGCTATGGGGCCCCAGTTGAGGGTGTTGGAATGTGTAAAAATCGGATGGTGTATTCCCACCTAACTGCACGACAAAACTTCAGCTTCAGCCATTGACAATCGAGGCAAACATCGGCTCTTCAAAATCAACTTTAACAATAAAAAAAAAATGGGGACATAATGGCATAACAAAATGGAATAATGAAAGGACCCTTACTAAAAATCACTTCCACGAGTTTGAACAATTTGGATGTTTGCCATTCGTAAAAACTGTAAAAACAGGAAGAGTTCATGGGGGGATGTGGCCGGTTTGTGGCAATTTCTAGAACAGACGAGCAAGGTATGCACATCCCTGACAGGATTTACAGTGCATCTAGCATGTTGTGCGACACAATCAAGCATTCAACCGGGGATTCAGGCATTGTACGTTAGGCTTGTAGTAAGATATTGATCTGACAAGGAAAGATCGATTAGCCGGGATTAGCACATAACAATACCAATGTCTGTGAGCTGATGACACAACATATGCTTTTCACGTTTGGTAAATGCTGGCAGTAATGTCAGCATCCGGTCCAGAAATTGTTTTTTTTCCCACAAAATTGCACCCCCCCCTGGACAACTCTTCCTGTTTAAGAATGTAAACATCCAAATTGTTTCAAAACTTCGTGGAAGTGATTCAGTAAGGCGTCCTTTTCATATGTCATTTTTTTATGCCATTATGTACCTTTAAACGAAATCTCATAATGCTATGATGATTGATAATATGACCATTGTTGTTTTTTAACACTATGTAATTGTCAAATTGAAGGTTGCTTTGTGTTTTATTTGTCACATTCTGTAATCTGTGTATCACGTGTAACTATAAGTTTATTTGTAAAGGCGATCACTTCTGGCCAATATTTGACTTTGGATCATCTCCTTCCCTATTCATTTTGTAATTTCATTTAGATTACAGTAATATATATTTCCCTCATGAATGTACATTTTTTCTTTTGTTGGATTTTTTTTTATGCAAAACTCATTGACGGCCCAAGTAGGTTTTATAAGCATCAAATTCAAAATATCAATCTATCTAGCGCTGTTTTTCTAGGCCGAAGATGGTGTCACATGTGAGCGCCAAATGCCAATGCCTGTCATTAAGTTGGGGATTGTCAGATGGATCATGATGGATGTCTGAGGAATTTACAGCAATGTAGTTAAAGAGACTACGACCCCTGTTTGGGCATGGGTACCTCCACATGTTGACGTCGGGACTACCTGAACAATCGCATGAGGACCGTGACCGGCCAAATTGTGCTCGCGTTGGCAAACAGAGATTAGATTAATGGATATCTACATTATTCTGTTGGTTTGGGTCATTGTGCTCACGCCAGAAATATGATTTTGACTCGCATAAGAAGCCTGATGTGGGTGCCATCCGGTGATGGTCTATCCTGTAGTTCTTTTTTGATCGTCCAGTTCTCAGATCCATATAACCATGATAACAGGATTTACTCTCTGCACGGGCTCTAAAACTTCAGCTTGGTTGAATTGGAGTGAGATACCGGATTGGCGATAAAGCCTGGTGTAGTTTGTGAGTGTATCTTGCAGGATTCCAAGCTTTCCCTTTGCGAGAACATGAAGGTTTTGTTATGTTTTTTTAGGGAAATATATATAATGATATAGTTATATATATATATAAATATGCTTTATAAATGTATTTCACGGCAATGTATATCTTACCTCGCCAAAATCTGAAACTGGACCAAAGATAGATTCGCCTAATGGCACTTCACTTCTTGAACCTAGTTTACGTAATAACATTCGGCATTAAGAATTTTATGTCAATGGACCCCACTCTGTGGAATGCCCTCCAAGAAGCATCTGGGAGGACGCCGGACTGTGTTCTTTCAAAAAGGTGTAGATGTCTAACCTCCACCCAAATGATGACGCTGTTTGTGTATTTGCCCTTTTTTCACAATCTCTTGATTTATATGTACTTTAATTTTGCGCTTTGATCTCAATGAGAAGGCGCTTATACATATAGTTGTATAAGTATAATATAGTATATGTATGTATCACATGTCCATGTATGTAGTTGCTATGTTATATGTAGTAATGTATGTAAGCTTATGTATAGATGTATGTTGTTGTGTGGGTGTGTGTGGTGTGTGTGTGTGGTCTGTTTGTGTGTATGTATGATGTAGCTGTCGTATGTGGTAGTTGTGGATGTATGTATGTATGTATGTACGTGAGTATGTATGTATTGTATGTGATGTATGTATGTAAGGATGACGAACGGGCTCGGCACAGCTCGCCGTAGGGTAATAAAATTGGTGTATAAATTTTTGGTTAGGTGTAAAACCTGACCAAACAAAAGATATATACTTACCAAGGCAGTTACCGGTGAAAAAATATGATCGTAACAAGTGAGTTTGAATACTTAGGCTATTGCAATTAATATGTCACGCGGAAACGGACTCCCTCAATGAGCGAACTTGTGTCAAACTTCAGTGACTTATTGTCAAAACTGATAGTGCTCCCATGCCCAATTTGTTTCAAACTTGAAGCAATTTATTAACAAAACTGTTGCATTCCCACAGTTGAGGGCTTTTTTCAGCATACTCCCAATGCCACTTAAAACCTTAACGGAAATGGAGGACTTGATCATTAAAATAGTAGATCATGGTTAGCAAACATACCAACTCCATCGCAAATATGGTTTTGTTCCGAAATCATCGGGCCGGGGGGGGGGGGGGGGGGCTAGGTATTCGTACACCAGCTGCATTTACATTGCTAAAAAGGTGTCTAGCCATATTCAAATGCTACTAAAATTCTGATGATGATGTGGCCGTAAAACTGCTGAGAAATCTCTTAAACTAGAACATGCAAAAAAGACAAATTCGTGAAACAAATGATGAAAATAATTTTGCCGGCTTTGAAATTGAAAACTGATGTGAAAATGGAACTCGTAGTTAAAAAACACCAAGATGTGTTTGAGCAAGTCATCTTGGAGTGAAAACTTAACAGTATTTGCTCTAAACTTGAACTGCGACTAGTGTTAAGCATATTGAACTTTTTTTGAAGAGCGCCCCCAATTTTTCAACATTTGGAGATTTTTACACGATTGGATTGGTATGGAACTGGCTAGGTAAATATACCTGTGTAATGGGTATTTTAAGCTCGAAAATGTCATGTGTCACACAAACGAACTTCTCTGAGGGAATTTTGTACTAGAATAATTCTTATCGGGGATCCCCGATAATAATACAACGGCTGCTGGGAACGGCCTTCCAATGTGAAATAAGCGGGAAATAGCGCCATGTACGTAGTCTACGCTCATCCATTAGGGTTTTAATAGTTCAGGCCAAGCCAAGGGTAGAGGTTTTTTCGAGGTTGCACTATTTCATCGTGGACGGACATAATACGTAGCATTCCAGCTCTGCCGTTAAGTCCAATCTGGGGATCCCAATTTAATTACAAAATCGCTTATTTTGTGGTAAATACGCAGTTTTGAGCATCTCGTTCGCAGGTGTATTTCCTAGACAATTACCAAACGTAACTGTGCAAAAAAAATTTTATCAAATTTTGAAAATTGGGGGGCGCTCTTCAAAAATGTGCTAAAATTGCTGTAAGTCAGGAAGAAGCTATATAATTAAGGTTGAAAAGATAACGAACTTGCGGTCATAAGATGATATATCATTTATTATCAAGAAACTGAAAATGCCCGCACGTATTTAATTATTAACTGGACGAAGAAACTGGATCCAAGGAAGACTCCGACCTGGAGAAAACAGACTATGAATGTTCTATGGAACATTTGGGAGGAGGATGGTGAATGAGTGATTGACCTGGTCAAATTCATAACCAAAGCCCGGATACAAATCGCAGAATCAAACTCTTTGCTTCATGTAGGTATCACGGGTCGACAAAGGTCTTGCCCACTTGGCAATAACTCTTTGATAATAATCACATGCTAGCAAATGGCTGCATGGAATTTAAAAAAACGACACTTGCAAGACATAATCGAATTGTAAAGTTACTTGAAAAAGAAATAAAAAAGTATAACACATTCCCCAAGGATCTACGATGAAAAGATTTCTCAAGTGACATATCACGGATGACATGATGAGGTTAAATTTCGCCGACCTATTTCACAACATCCATGCTGAGGAAAACCTGACTTATTTTGGATTGATCCATGGGCAAATGAACAGCAGAATCATTTTTTTTTTTTAAAAAAAAAAAAAAAAAAAAGGTTGGTTTTTACCATTGTTCATTTCCCACCATGTGTTCCTGTATTATTCAATTATGTTGTATTTGCTGCTTTGGTGGCACATACCTTTGTATTACGATGGTGAATATAAAAGCTTGAAATAGGTAGGTTGGATGTATGTATGGATGTATGTATGTATGTAGAGTATGTATGTAGATGTATGTATGTATGGATCCAAGATGGCGAGTGCGAACAGACAAGTCATCACGTCGTCTCTTAAGTTCTATTTTCCAATCGGGATCGCTATTTTGCTCGTTTCCTTTGGATACACCGTGTAACACCGCCGATAACGTGGCGCCAAGAACTGAGAGGCTGGAATGTTAAAATTGCTGAAATCATCACTGAAAGAGGCTATGCGATATGGACGTACAAGCGAAGGGGCATGTACTAAACGATACCGTATCAAACGGCACACACAAACCCGAATGACGAGCCCACTCCTGAAAGTTGATTACTGTCAATAAAATTAACTAATAACGAATGGGCACAATTTGAGGACTTCAGTTCCAATTCAGACTGAAACTTAGCTAACGAACAGCATGGTAAGAGAATGATTTTTTCACACCCAAAACCCAACTAAAGGTGGAAACTTGTTCAAGTTCTGACCGTCTCTATATTCATAAGAGGTGGTGGTGTCAAGAACACAAAGCTAATAACGGAGGTGAATTCAGGACAACTTTTATGAAATAAGTAATACCGCTCATCATCAAATTCCCATCCTGATATGGGAAATAGTCCTGCACCCAATGATGCAGATAAAAAAGGGTATATTAATAATATCAAAAATGGTCTTGATTACATACGAAATGAAATCCCCCAACCTAGCTTCAAACAACAAAATGGGGGAATGGAAATAGGAGAACAAACACCCATCTCAAAAACTAAACTCATTGAACTCTGGAAGTCAAACAAGAAAACGGGCAATTGAAATTGTTAAGCAAGATTGCATGGATAATCAGCAAGTGAAGAGGCCCTGTAAATAAAGAACTGG
>JAMKCH010017074.1:0-30925 GCA_023653785.1 Ophioderma brevispina
CATGACCACCACGGCTCGATCTCTCGATTGTTGGTACACCATCTATAGAACAGCCATTACAATCGCCTCCGTAAGCGCACGTCCAAAACATCAAAATCGGTTTGGTCTGCTCTTGGTTGGGTCCATGTTCGTGCTCCACACCTCCCTTGACATTTTACAAAGGCTCCTCGATTCAGGATATCGCTGGACACAATAGGATGGAGCTCCGCAACCACGTTCAGAGTTTAATCTCCGGATAGTCCTTGTGCAAAGAGGAGATATTGCTACTTTGCACTATGTACAGAGAAAGTGATCCAAGTCTCTCGGTGCGAGCTGGTATACGCTAGGATGGTGCATACTTTCCCTTTCCTTCCACCGCCTGAGACTACCATGGGCTACTGGTCATGTGCCAAAGTAAGGTCGCGGAGGTTAACTTATCAGATTAGTGTAATTTCCTTCTAGAAGCTAGGGGGGTGCATAGCGTTTTGAAACCTACCCTCCTGACCTAACAACTCACTCAGAATGTTTTTCTCATCCACAAGGTATCGAAAGGTTTAATTTTGCAATTGGGGGAAACACTTAGGATGGGTTAGGGTTATGGTCTTATTTCCGCGTGTATTGGCGCGGTGATCCTCCCTAATGTGTTTTAACACTAAGTGCCCAAGCTAAAAAAAAAACTTCCGTATGCCCAAGGGGGGGGTGGTTCCTATGGACCCAACCCAGATACACACTTTCCCGTGGGGTTGATCATGACACTATAACAAATAAATGGGGGTCCGTAAGAACACATACCCACAATAAAAATGAAAATCCCAACCTTTTGACCTATGACCTACAGCCAGTTGAAATGTTCACTCTTCCGAAACAGAGTGGGTCAACATTTCCACCAATCCTCAGCAACTCCAATATAAAGGTTTTGAACCAAAATAATTCATTATACTACTCTAAATAACCAATTAAAATAATCATTGCAAAATATAGCCAAATTTAGACCATCTTGTATTTTTCTCACACACTCAAATCGCCTTATTTTTCCCATAGACTTAACACAGTTAAGACAACGGCACGACAAAATGTAGAATTGATGCTATCAGCAATATAATGTTTTTGATTAAGTATTAATTAACTATTAATTAAGTTACCTCCTAAGGTATATATTCTAAGCAAATACATCCCAATATTTAATTACTTTATTTTTTAATTCGTAAATTCTTGATTTTTCACTTCCTTTAGTGCCCACGGGAGGGGGGTTCCTATGGACCAACCTAATTATTCTAAGGAAGCCGTGGCGGATTTAAATTTTCTTTTTGTATCAGGAGAAGCGTAATTATAAATACGACAATTAGCAAAAAACTCCTTGAAAAATGTTTGATTGCGTAACCGAGAATCGCAAAAAATCAAATGTTTGGTACTATGGAACCCCCCCCCCCCCCCCTTGGGCCAAAACGTTAAGTGTTATGTGGTATAGAGGTTTCTGTCGGGGCCCACATGAGACATTTCTTGACGGGTTTTTCTTGCCTAGTGTTCGGCCTAGCTACTAGCTATCCTAACGTACGTTATGTACTTTTTGTTCATAAATGCTAGCCAACTTTCGTCTAACCCATCTCTACTATCGTGTAAATATCGTCCAATCATTGCTGCTGCATTTGATAGGTCTCAGTTCTATGCTGAACGTGTCATCTTCAGAAAGATGAATACTATAATTTCTCATTTCCTGATTTGCCAATATTCTGCACGTTGGTTGTTGTCTAGTCCTACTTTTGATAGCCCTCATGGCACCTCCCATTGAACTTGGCTGTAAAGTTGGCAACTGTGCGCACAGAATCACGTTCTTCAATAACTTCGAAATGATACCAGACTTAGTCTTAGACTACGACGCAGCATTTTCAAGACAGGATAAGACATATCGATCGTAAGGGCTATCTGGCAGTTTATAGATTTTTAGTCAACCATAGGTATGTTATCGTGATTTCGAAGTAATGTTAACAACATACGGTAATCATATTTGTTAATAATGCAAGCTTGATATATATCGCCCCTTTTATAGGCAGAGATGTAACTTTTCCGGAAAATTTCAGGATTTCCGGATTTGGGGCCATAATAAATAAAAATTCCGGAAATGTAAAAAAAAAAAAATGCAATTTCTAGATAAAGTGTTCATTATTAAAGGTATAAATCATCAAAAACACAAGTTTTTAAGTACCATTATTTTGTAGACGGGGTCTAGTGCCTTAACAATCACGGAAGAAAATACGTTCCCCGGCGCTTCACCAGATGCTACGGTAAAATTTGGCCATCCCGTCATTTCAAATTTTGGATTTTATTTTATTTCAGGAATGGGGGGGGGCTGTCCTCTGTTACATCTCTGGGAGTTCTACCTGCTGTCTTGTGACAATTTACGCAGTTGCCCAGAAATTTCAAGGGGAATTTGGCAGCCCATATTGACCGCCATCTGGTTGGAACATGCTAGCAGCAAACGGAAATGTCATGTATGTGTTTGTAATAACTGAAAAACTATATATCCACCAATTTGTTTTGGACTTGTTATCACTTTTTAAAACTAGTGATGGCCGATCTATTAATTTAGCATGTTTCGGCAGCCATTTTGGACGCCATTTTGATAAAACAAATCCAAGTTTCTCCACCCTGCACTGTATCATATTCAATGAGGGGAATCACTTTGGAATTACTAGGAAAGCCTAATTCCTATCACTAATGATAGGTGCTCTCTTTTTCGTAGTATCTAATTTTGTGTAAATTGCTAAGGATTTGGCAGCCATATTGGCCGCCATCTTGGATTTGGAAAATGCTAGCAGCATGGAAAGGCCATGTATGTATTCGCAATAACCGAAAATATATATATCACTGCTTGTTTGGAACTTGTATCACCTTTTTCGACTGATTTATGTCTTTTCTATATATTTTACCATGTTTGGCGGCCATTTGGACGCCATTTTGAAAAAAATCCAAGTTCCCCAGCCTGCACCGGCGGCATCTTTTTTTTTTTTTTTGGTAAATCTAGACACCTTTACCTACTCAAATCAGTTGAAAACAGATTCGTTACAATTTTTTCGCAGATGAATCAGATATTTGGGTTACAATATGTTATTTCCACATAGGATTTGTCGACGGCAGTGTCCTCATTTGGTTGAGTTTTGCATTAGAAAACCATTACCCAAATTGACCGTAATGGTGATGATAGCGGTTTCTAAATGACACAGTCGAGGAACTCGACTGTGTTTTTCTTCTGTAACGTTTCTTTCTTCTCTGTCTTCTTTGCTTCTTCTGTCTTTCTGTCAAACTTCAAACGCTACTTCTCCTACAGATTTCATTGTATGATCATTGACCCTGTATGTGTTGGGTAGTTGACACCCCACCACCCTACAAAAGTTCTTAATGAAATTTTCATCATCAAAGGTCATTTGGGGTCACAAGGGTCAATAACCTGATTTCACTAAAAATGCTACTTCTTTTACAGATTACATAGTATGAACATTTGACTCATGTATGTGGTGTACTTTGACAACCCCTCCAAAAGTTTACTTAAGGAAATGGCGATCAAATGTCATTAAAGGGGCATTTCCGGCCTGAGTTTAAAATATCTTTAAAAAATCATATCTGCGATATTCAAGTAGTACATTGTGCTACCTGCACAGATGTATGTTATAAAATTCCCAGAACAAGTCAATGGAGGTCATTCAGGGTCAAAGGTCAAATTTTCAAAATGGTCCAATTGAGCTGAAATTTTACTGAAATGATCCTTATGACATTCTAAACATGTTGAAAATATTTTCAAGGTCAAAGGTCATTAAGGGGTCAAAGGTCAAATTTTCAAAATGGTCCAATTGAGCTGAAATTTTACTGAATGATCCTTATGACATTCTAAACATGTTGAAAATATTTTCAAGGTCAAAGGTCATTAAGGGGTCAAAGGTCAAATTTTCAAAATGGTCCAATTGAGCTGAAATTTTACTGAAATGATCCTTATGATATTCTAAATATGTCTAAATATTTTTGAGATCAAAGGTAATTTAGGGTCAAAGGTCCTACCCCCTCCGATCTCGACTGTGTTCAGATCTGTCTCCAAATCTAGTTCTGAACTTTCGTCCACTTCGTACGCTGTGTGCTCTAAAGGGATTCCATATGATGTCGTGACGTTATTCGTTCAACTGGCAACTTCTCATATGGCATTTCTGTCAGTTAAAAAATCCATATTTTTGTTCTTTAAAAAGTAGTTACGAGACTTATTAATTGAAACACAGGTTTTCTTCGGATGCTAGTATCCATTTGCGTAACTCCGTCACGCATGAATGTGCCTGTGTATATGAAAAAATCAATATGCGAATGAGGGTATTAAACAACCAAATTCCGTGAAAATTCCAGAAAAGCTAAAGTATGTCAATATGTAATGCTGTAGTAATTTCTGACGGCGGCGAACTTTCGCTAATTATGAATTTCGTTATAGTTCGTGACTGTGATTTTATTCGGAAGTAGTACGTATTTTGAGGGCATTTGTGCTTGAAATAAAAATATAGTATCTTTTTTACGTGACCAGTGACTGTAATGCAACCAGAAAATTTAATTCATTAAATTTTGTAGTTTTTCGTCGAGGACTCGCACTCGTAAATCTGAGCGCTTGAATTTGACATTTTTGGACGTCATATTCGGGATCCAACCGTAAAATACCGGAAGTAATGCTACTGGCATTGGCGCTTCGACTGTGAACGTATCCAGACATGATTCGCGCAAAGCACGTGATTTCTCAGCTTTTATTTCATTCAAATTGACATGCGGATGCCTAAAAATTTCACGACTTTTTTGAAGATCACTGTCTTCCATGAGTTATCTCATTGAGGTAATGTGTAGTCAAGACTGATGGTACATTGAAGTCCATTTGTATGTTATAAATATTTCCTGCAATGTTGCAAGTGCTTCTTCGAGTTCGATTTCAATTACTCACACGAGGACACTTCGTTGAGTCTGCTTTCCATTAACCTAGTAATTTTGCACTCGATGGACCTTTGATAAACGATTTATTGAAGAAAACGATTCGATGAAAACAATGATGACAATATTATTCCAAAAAAGTACTGTTAACTAAACAAGTGCACACGCTCATACAAACCGCCAAACAAGAAATGATGTCATGGAAAAAAATGTGATCATAAACGGTACCGTATAAATAACAAAGCCGCAAGGTCATATCTCAACTCTATGATATTCTAAAGGATACACTGTTTAATTTCTATTTGCAAACTCTTATCCTACTTAAGTAGTCAAGTATTTAACAAGCATAATGAGGTTTGTTAAGAGTACAGAGGTATAAATACGGTCATAGTCTGATACTTTCACATCTCTTAACTGTTATTACGATCATGATGCATAAAAAACATGAAAGAAAGGAACTCGTTATTCTTGTACCAAACGCCATCTAGGTTGCTCACTAAAGTAGAATACAAATCACACCATCATGGTCGACAAATTTAAGACACGATCATGTCAATTCAATTTGTTGGGACGACCAAAAACAAGAAAGATCAAGCAATAACGTGTAGTAAGTCAATCTCAGCTCCCCCCCCCCCCGTGCCACAACAACCGCAAATATGTTCTCTGTTGAATTTGGCATCACTAAGGTAAAATTAAAAATTTGAGCAGGGGTGGATACCTATGATATAGAGGGGCTGGAAACATATTTTTTTTGGCGGCCATTTTTAAAATGGCCGCCAAAAATGGCAGATTAGATGCATGATAACGTGACTCATGCATAGAAGCATCTTGAGATCCTTCACCAAGGTTTAACGGGTCGATAGTTCATCTTGGGTAATTAAATTGGCGCCTTCGGGGGTCTGAATGTGAACATCTTCCAAAAATTCATATCTGCTATATGCATGGGTAGTAATGGTCACGTGGATCATGCTTATCAAGCAGCCTGATAACCCTTTCTCAAGATGTGCGTGTCATGGGTCAAAGGTCATTAAAAAGGGGGAACTTCCGTCTTAATGTAAAAAATCTATCAAAGTTCAATATCTGCTATTGAAACGTTGCATGGTCCGTGACATCATGATATGAAGCACTTCAGACCCGGTACAACTTTTGCTCGGCATAGGGTTCAAAGGTCATTAAGGGGTAAGTTCTTTCTGGTCCGAGTCAAAATACCATCTAAAAATCATGAATCATGACGCATAAATTAATAACCGCATGTAATTTGTAGTGCAGAAAATAAAATAAAATAATGGTTTTGACCTCAAATAATTTCAACAAAACATTTTTGGCGTTGTTTTATACATGGATGATAGAATAACATATCAAAGTTCTAGAAGTATAGGGTCATCCTGGTGTATATTTTCAGAATGCCTTATTATTTTCACGAATAGTCCCAGATTCTTCATATAGTCCCATGAAAACCGGGAAATATAGTACTTGCATTCATTTCACCATATGGTCACGTAATTAGAGTGCAAATGTAACAAAGGTCTACATATCCTATAGGGCCATTAATACTTACCATCTAGTATTTAATATGCTAAAAAATGTCAAATGCAGTACCAATATGCAATTTTCTGTTAAAGGAAATGACCACACAAACATTTGCAGGACTAGTTCGCGTCGAAATTTTATCACTCTGAAAAAATACCCAGGATGACGTTTAAGCCTTATGAAGTCTATAATCCTGACACTAATGACCGTATATATGGCACCTATAGCCTTTTTTTAATCCTCATGAATCAATTGAATAAGTGTGATGCAGCATTTCAAAACAACTAAGAGCTTTTTACTTTCGACGACCCTTTACAAAACGTTCCCCCCATTTTTTCACATGTTCCCCTTGTTGACTTTTTTGACACATTATTCTGTCAAATTTTTAGAAGTATGATGACAACAACATTGTTTCTTGTTGGCAATTTTTTAGGTCAAAGAACAATGTTCTTGCATGAAATTCATGATGCCAACTCTGTAGTATTATTCATCAATTGATTCTAGTTCATTTATCAACCATTGACTGAATCGATGCTTCTCGACGACCACAATAACCGGAAGAGACAAAAGTTTATAAACACCCACGACTTTAACCCGGGGTGTGGTTATTTCAGCACACATCCAAATTTGGCACAGCTTGGTCTGTATATGGCTGCCTTACGGTCACACGCACCAAACTACGTCAGTAACGTTTTTAGGGTTGATCCTCGGGCATTCGTTTGTTAAGGGTCTATCTCTGTCGCTACAAGCGATCGATGACGCAGAAAAAATGAACAGGGACAGAAAACTTTAATTGCGTGATTTTTGTGTCATGATTAAAAATGCACTACTCTGTCGCCAGTTGCAGGGTTTGCAATGAATAGCAATCATAACGAGGCTCATTTTTAAACATATCCATGGTTAATTAAGAAAAATATAGAATACAGAACGACGAAATATAAAGACACGTAATGTATGTGAAAAAACTTAAAGTTGGTAGACCTGCATAATGTTCTCAAAACTAGGGCTTCAAAGGATTCTCCAGCCGGCTATATTGTGATATGTAATGTTATGTGACAGTTTGATGTACAAGAAATGTGAAAAGGCTACCCTGCCGTCTGGAAGTTTACCGGTTACACTAAAGAATCATAAACCACGGTTCCTCCGCATGGCTGCCCACTAGCTCTCACACAAAGAAGCTGGACACAGTAAAAAAATCAACAGCCCATGAGAACCATAAATGGCTGCCTCCGCTCCCATTTCATCTAGTTTTATAGTTGCTTTTCCGGACATTGCCACCTGCAGTGTTGGACACAACAAGCCAACTGTTTGAATTAATAATGTTAAATGAATCACAACAGTCGGGGAAACAGAGACTACGCTCTCGTCGACCTTTCTGTTAAACTCTCCAGCTCTCCATTCAACACATCTCGACATGGAACACTGCCTGGATACTAGACCAATTCACTATCACACATGACAAAACTCCCACGCTGGTAGCAATCTTCCACGTAAGGAATGGGTAACCTGAACAGGATTCGCAGTGTGTTGGGTCGTTTCAAAAGCCAATATGCAGGATGGAGCCTGCGCACCATCTCCAGGCTGCCGAATGTGGCGGGCCTCTCCTTCATCAGACTGGATTACATTCTCAGTTGGTGCCCTACCTTTCGTCCAACGTTGGATATAGACTTCTCAACTCCCAACCAATCAACAGTTGAGCTTGGCTCCACCAAATTCAAACATTTTAGCTGCTGCCTCATACGCAAGAAGAAGTAGAAGATCTGCCGGTCAGTTAGAAATGCCTTTTGTGCGACGATGGCCCGGGGTGACGTCGAGATGGTTGATGGTACATGGATCTTACATTGTAAGTGGAGTTACAGCTATTAAAAGGCGCCATGCAATGAATCAATTCTGGATGAGCAGCATGCCCAGTATCGGTGCTGATGTATTTTTTCGGGAAAAAAACTGCCCATTCAAACAAGGTTCATGAAAGGTTTCTACATAAACTACTGATACCTGACAAAATGATCTATTTCTGGATAACAAACAAAATTAAATTTTATTTTTAGCAAATTGATTAAAGCAATTGTTCAAGAATTTTGCATTTAACAATGTGGATCACATTTAATACACAGAGATGTTTTACAATATTAGTTGATTGTCATTCCAATGCGGCGGACTTAAGGTCCAGGATTATAGAGGAACCGCTTTGTATTTCAACGATAACTTGACCTTACAGGTGAAGACTCTAAAACGACACAGGCAATGCAAACGTACCACAATATAAACCCATAGGAATCTTGTTCAGTAAATATATTCCTTTTTTCGAAAGGGGAGTTCTGAGATATATTGTCCAGCAGGTCAAGACGACGGGGCTGTAGTCCCTCGCAACAAACACAATACTTTACACAAAAAGTCCCCGTGTGTCACAAATGTCCACACTCTTCGGTCCATATGGAAACCTTTGATTAAAAAAAACTGAAGCTCTTTTGGCTTCAAAGTGACAGCACGACAAAATAGCTTTTAAGCTTCATAGAGTTTAATCAAAATATATAACGTAAACTGGTAGTACTGTATACTGCTCCGATCTATCATCTCTGCAGTGAAAATTTAACTACTGGCTACTGGCCATCTAAAAATAGGCTATTACAGTAGAATCATGCATGGATCTATACTAATGACATAATATTATGATACAATTTTTTAACTCGCAACCCCAGATTTGGAAAATCCCCGGGAAATCCCCGGATAGGAATTCCTTTCTCCAGTTAACCGTTAGGCAACCGTTACTCGGCCTACCCTCACTTGATCACTGGGTACCGATCTATATACAGGACGCCATTTTATAGTTGTATCAGCCATTCGACGATTATATCTAAAATATTCAGTCATTTGACTAATAAATTGGGATTGAGCACTCTGACTTTCCTGTAAATAAATACTGTTATGTTTTGAACACCCCATATCGTCGCGTGAATGCAACATAAAAAGTCGTATCACAGTTAATGATTTACGAAAGTATGAATTTGTGTTCATTCGGTTGTGAGTTTTAGATGAAAAATATTATGACACAGGATGCAAATGGATTTGAAAAGTATTTGATGAATAGTTTATGTCCCACTAAGTCGACTAAATGGTAATTACCCCCAAAAAATTAAGATGCCGTAACTACACACATAATTGTTCCGTTGACTGCAACAAAGTAGTATCACAGTGACGACTTTATGCACTCAACAGAAATTGAATTTAAGGGCAACAAAGGACGTATCTACACCAAACTATGTATTTAGCCTAAGACACTCTGTTAATACATTGAGCTTTTCCTTGAAATATGGTCAATGTGCGTATTCATTTTTGGACAATACTTAAGTACTGAGCGTATAATGAGTGTAAGAAGGTTCGTGACTTCTAGTCGGGGAGAGGAGATAGGTTCCATGCACCCCATTGATATATTTCTTCTAAACCTACATTTTTGTAACCTCAAGGTTGTCTAGTGAATGAATTTGAGTTCCCAAAATTCAAAATTGTCCCATGGGTTCCTTTGGCGGCCATTTGGCGGATATTGAGATTATGGACGAAAAAATCGATCACTTTTGAACTAGACACCATAGCAAAACAAATGACACCGATTTTTGGGGTAATTTGGCACCTGAGAAATCGATTGAGAGGGTTATTTTCAAGATTCAAACAAGTCGGATACACTAAAAAGCCGAAAAATGTTAAAAAAAAAACTCAGTTCTTCCATTGTTTGGGGACTACTAAAAGGAGCTCTTTATGCTCACATTCAGATTTTATATGTTATATATTGATTATATTTTACTATTTTCTTTTCTATGTGCAGAACATATCGTAGTATTGGCTATAGAACTGGTGTTGATGAACTAACAATCGTAGCATTAGTTGTAGTTTAGCAGTGGATAAACCATGCCAAAATGCTAGAGTAATAAAAGGTGGTGGCCAAGCAGAGAAGTACTGCGGGAAACGCCCTCCTGTAAATGGTATTTTGCATACGAGTAGTATATGAGCATCTACATTCATGCGCCAGTAAAGCAGGGGGTCTGCTACTGACAGCGGCTCGGCTAAACATAACGTCGTGATAGACGATTCATGTACCTCGTATTTCACACTATCGCGTGGGTGATGTCTGTAATCACATTCCGGAGAGCCCTGCTGGTGAAGATTTAGAAACAATGGCTTTCATCAAGGTTGTACCAAGGACGTACTAAAAAAACATGATTGAAATGTAGTGCAGCAACCAATGAGGCCTCAACATCAACAACCCCTCGTTAAAACTAAACCAAATATGATCAAATCTTATGCAGCGCTTCCATCCACGAGGTATCTTTTGTGGAAAATTGGAAAGAAAAGTACATGGAAAGATTGAGAGATGCATCAGCTATCCCGGTATTCAAGGACAAATGAAATATTAAAGGATGCGAGTGGAAACATGAATGAGCCTCGAGTACTAGAATTAGAGCTATATCATCTACAATAAGCATGGTGCAAGGCGAGGACCTGTTTGCAAGAGAGGGCGAATTACCAACCAGTCCTGTAGCACACCTGTAACCTGAAGTACAGCACTACATGCGTGATAAAAGTCAAGCTACGAACCCGCCATCGAGACAGCAGGGTCGTAAAGCTGCTGCGCATCTGAAAAAAATTACTGCTGTTGTAAATTTCATTCATAGACAGAGTTATTAGGCCGAATGGCGTTGTACGGTCCTAGATTCTAACATCGCTGTGTCTTGTGTACATACAAGGGAGTTGGAGAGATACTTGCTCCCAATCATAGAATACAGAAGTGAAAAGCTGAAAAAGCCTGACTTGCAGGAACAACGGTATTCATGACTATGCTGTGCCAGATTCATCCAGGTGACAAATTTAAAGGCTAGTCTACAGTGCATGAGGACAGGGTCCTGTTTCTTCATGTTATCAATTAGGAGGCATTCAATAAGTCAAAGTCACTTCTCTGACCCTCTTACACCTAACACCTTGATCAAGTCAGGTGAACTCCTCCCACGTGGCCTCATGAACTTTCTGGATTTGTCATCTCTGGCTGATGCCATGACTACTATAAGTCTCTACGTGCTGACTATCTCCACCACGAGATGAATGACAATCTCAACCCCTCAGTACTCTGGAGTGTATCGATCAGAAAGCATGCCTTTCCGTTTATATTCTGAACTAGATTAGCTTTCGAACAACTCAGAGAGCCGTGATCGGGGGGGTTGCACTGTAAGCTACGGACGGTTCAGTCCTCTTATGCCGCCCACCACTGCCACAGCCCATTTAGCGACTTTTCGTCGTACCATATGCGTTACTGTTCACTAGACCCTCTGCTGCTGGACATCTGTCATCATCATGACTGATGTAGTTTACCCCCCAATGGTATGCGCAGTCCCGTCTGTCAAGTAATTTTTTTTTCGGTAGCTCACCCTGACCCTGTTTTTTGGGCGTGAATCCGTTTTGAATGTTGATGCTTTTGTGGAGGCTCAGTGCGTCGAATTTGGCACAATGCAGCCACGAACATGAATCTATCTCACGCGAAACGCCCCCGCCTCCTGGTGTCTGGACTTCGATTTACGGAGTGAGCGTGAGTCGATTATTGCTGATGTGGAGAGATAGGGATGGTTCGTGTGATGGTGGAGTCCTTGTGTCAGGAGAATGTGATGTGGAGTGTGTTAAATCTGTCAGAGAGTGCTAGATGATAGAGGGTGGCTGGAGGAGTAGGCGGTGAGTATGTCGGTAGTTCCAAAATTTTTAGGAAGGGAAAAAGTGGGTTGTAATGTAATGAGTTGTGGTGCATATAGTGGTGTAAAAGTGTTGGCTCTGCAATTGAAAAATTGTGGAGAGGCGTACTAGAGAATAGAATTCGCAGGGTTGGGGGTAGTGGAAGGGATGGATGCAATTTGGTTTATGCCAGGGAAAGGACGATAAGGATACATTGTTCATTTTAATAATAATAAATAATCATAACTTTATTTTAACCGGTTAAAACTGTTCAATACAAATGTTCTTTCCACATGTCCGTGTGATAAATAAAAATACAAGAAAGCATAGTTACCATTAAAAGGAGGTTGCAAGAGGAATATGAGCTTATAATGTAAAAAGGCAGAAACTGTATATGCGCTTTGTGGACTTGGAGAAGGCCCCCATTGATAGAGTACAACGAAAAAGTAATTGAGTGGGCGATGAGGCAGAGGGTATACCCGTTGCATTGTTAGAGCGATTGATGATATGAAGGAAGCAAGGACAAGAGTTAAGAGGGGGGTCTACTTTGTTCGGGGTTTGAGGTGAAGGTGGTGTGCATCTAGGTTCTGTACTGTTGCCGTTGAATATTTTGCAATGTGATTGATGTGGTTACAGAGAGTGCAAAAATAAAGGTTGATGAGCGAGATGTGTATGGAGATGACTTGGTATGAGATAATGGAGGGATTTAGGGAGAAGGTTTAGAAGTGGAAGAGGCATTGAGGTAAATTGTCTGAAGGTTACCTTGGGAAGGACAAAAGTGATGGGAGTGGGGTGAGGGGACGGTGCTAGTAAGGTCGTAGACTTATGCGGCATATGTTGGAAGAGGTAAAAGCAAGTCAGTGTGGTGTGGGAAAGGGATCCATGGGAGATACACAAAGGTAATTTAGAGAGCTGACCCCAAGTTTGGCAAGAGATTTTGTTGTGTGGGAAGATGCGACGGAGAGAGCTAGAGGGATGGTGGAAAAGTTTTGTGATGAGGTTGAATCGGTGAAGGATTGAAGGAGTTCACGCCCCCATTACATAGTCAAGCTAGAGTGAGATATGGGTGGGTGAAGTTGAGGTAAAACCCGGCCACCTCCGTCTTACGGTGACAAATCCAATTACTACTTACTACTATGTGGGAGGAGTTCATCTGAGGACTTGATCTCGTGGTCATTAACTGCAGAGGCCAGGGAAGTGATTTTGACGTATTGAAGACGTCCTTGAAATTTGACGCGAAGAAGAAGAAACAGGCGCCAGCATGTCCTCATAACGTGTCTTTGGTACACAATGCGTATATGCATAGGTTACCGCAAATGCGACAAGGATGCTGGCACTGTAGACTAACGTTACAAGTGGGATCTAGCCGTTTGTCACCTGGATGAATCTTGGGGTTAAAAGTCAATCAAGCCATGAATATCATGGCTCTCAAGTCGGGCCTTCAGATTCTACTTCTGTACTCTGGATTGGGGAAGCAATTTCTCGGCAAACTCTTGTATGTCAAAGATACAGGCAGTAAGTGTCAGTTGCACAAACTGATTTTGCCAATAACTTGTCTTGAATGAAAATTAAAACAGCCGTGAATGCCTTCAGATGCACAGCAGCTCTACGATCCTGCGCTAGCGCCCGTCATAATACGGCCCATGGTTCGTAGGGGTGTGGTGTTACACAGGTAAGGCTGTACTTTGGGTTAAAGATGTGCAAGAGGACTGGTGGTAATTTCACTTCTTGCAAAATGCTCCTCGCTGGCCATTCTACGTAGATGATACTAGCTCTAGGTCTAGGCTCAAGGTCAGGATATTTCATTGCTCCGTCTTTTTGAATACGGGAAGTTGATACGTCTCTCAGTATTTCCATGTCCTTTTCCTTCAATTTCTCACAAAAGATACATTTGGAGGAAGGAAGGAGGAAAAGGCCGAATGGTTGGTCGATAATTGGTTACGGGTACGAGAGGATTGTGATGTTTAGGCTTCATTGGTTGTGCACTGACATTTCAATCGATCTTTGTTTTAGTAAATTTTTGGTTAGCAGCCTTGATGATAGCCAACTTATTCTAAATCTTCACAGCAAGGGCTCTTCGGAATGCGATTACCGACATTCACCCAACGAGTCCCAGGGGAATCATGAGGTTTACTGAGTTCGTCTGGTAAAGAATGCAATGTAGCTGAGCCAGCTTGTCAGTGGTGGACCCCCTGGCAGCGTGAAAAAAAACTAGATGCTCCATAACACATATGTTAAAAAATACAATACAAGAGGGCATTTCGGGCAGTGTACTTTCTGATTGCCAACCACTTGTTATTACTTTTGCGGTTTGGCATCGTTTATCCATCGCTACACTACAGCTATTGCAACGATTGTTAGTTCACCAACCAGTTCTAACTAATAATACACTAAGTCCTTGCACCTAGATAAAAAAGTAATAGATCATAACATAACAATCATCCATCTCAATGTACAAACATTAAAAAAAAAAAAAAAAAAAAATGGTGATTTTATTTTGATTTGTTTCGGGCTTTTTTTTTTAAATGATTCTGCACCTTGCTTGAATCATTGCAAATGACCCTCTCAATCGATTTCTCATGTCAAATGACCCCAAAAATTTGGTCATTTGTTTTGCTATGGTGTCTAGTTCAAAAGTTATCGATTTTTCGTCAGAACCAAATATGGCCGCCAAGATGGCCGCCACTAAAAGTATACGAAACGGACAGTTAGGTGGATAGATTTTATCTTATGGAGGGTCTCAAAACACAACGACAAGAAGCAGTGGGGGAGTGGTGGGGGGCATTGAGGGGCGGCGCACAGGAGACCGGCTTTCAGTATTTGATTTTGGGAAAAACATCAAAATTCATTCACTAGACACCTTGAGGATTACATAAAATGTAGAGTTAGATAAAATATAATCATTGGGGGCATTGGGAAACCCTTTAGTCTCCCGAGCTAGAACTAATTAATTTGATGTAAAACTTACAGACTTTATTTGGGATTTTTCACACCTCTTAACATTCTTGTTGTGTAGGGACTGACTCCAAATAAGCGAGTTCGATAATTAAGGCATGCTCTGCTACAGTAAGCAGCAACAACAATGTTAATATCCCGATGCCCTTTGTGTCCCATCCCAGAATACCATGAAATTGTACTGAGATGGTAACGAGGCAATCGGGGATAGAACAACACCTAGTGCCTGAATTATCGTACTCACTACGATTGTCGGGTATTATGGGACACCAGTGCAAAACAAATAAAAGAAATATTTGTTAGTGTGCCTTTCTAGGCGGCATAAATACAAATTTTGACGAGTGGAACAAGTGGAAAAAAAAATGAAAAAAAAAAACTCGATGCGCTCGAGATATCCAAGATGGCCGCCATTGATGGCTGCCAACATTTGGTCACAATTGAAAAAAGTTCAAATCAGCTAAGAATACCAATAACCCAGAAATAACTCGGTTAGTTATATGTTTGCAACCCGCCCAAATTCATTTTTGGTATTCTGGTTGTGCTATAATGCTTCACATACAAGATGGCGGCCAATATGGCTGCCAAAAGTAGTGAAATGTGAGAAAACTCGAATATTATCCAAAAATTTTGATGAAAGAATAAATGAGATGATCAGATAACGTTTTAATCCATAGAAACTAATTGAAAGCATACTTGTGTTCTGTCTGTTTCAATGCACTAAGTTCAAGATGGCCAGCAAAATGGTCTAACTTCAGAGAAAAGCCATGCATTATTGGCTGAAATACAAGTTGTAAATGATAACGTAATCCATATTTAATTGGATTTTCCACCGCTTTAACACACACACACACACTTCGTATAATGACATACAATTTCAATGGCAATACGGGTCCTTTTGACCAAACTGGCTCGATAAAGTCTCCACATCGTGTCCGACCATGTTCTGTAGGAGGCGGTATATCCGGATTATGACCTATTCCATTGCACTGTCCTGTAATGTGCACGCTTGTTGTGAGACACACTTGGTTGTATAAATTTAAAAAAAAATACATTTTGTTACAAATCTAGAGATATCTCAAATAATAACCTATAGACGTTTTATTTAGCGATTGTCCAGCGCTTTAACACACGCTTGTTAGTGTAAATAAAACGAAATACCACTTTGTTATAAATCTGGAGGTATCTCAAAAATAATAACCTATAGGCATTTTAATAGCGATTGTCTGCCGCTTACATGGGATTTAGTTGCTGTCATAGTCACCAAGATCGGAACAATCCGATTCTTGTCCACAGACATGACAGAAGGCCCTTGACCAAACCTTAAAAAAATGTGGTGGTGCTCCACAGCAAAGGAAAATAATCAGTGGAGCTGGCAAGAGAGCAAGTATATACATTACATACCCAGTGTAACACCGCAATGCCATTACGAGACACAAGAGGCCACCGCCCATCTCTACAATACCACAAATAATACGAACAATAAGTCATTATAACGTACAGGGGCCCCAATTCACAACACTCACCTTGATTCTATCACAACCACACCAATTTTCTAAATTTCTAAGCATCCACGGCTATCTCCCTCATGCAAGCGGAGTTAAACAACCAAAACCACCCGCACAGGCTTAGGACTTCATATCTATTTCACTAAGCGCCTCTGACTCAAACAGCTCCAAAGCCAACTCCCTTATATGAGTGGAATCTGCCTCAAACACAACCCAAACCATATGCAAAATTTATTGCTGATACTACTGCCATTTTGCCACAAAAACCACCTTAGTTGTTCACAGCTCGAGTTTCCACGCTGACCAGTGCTGTGCAACGTTGTGCTGAGTGGCATCAATCCAGCCCAGGGTACCCGCCCTGCCTGCCCTACACTCGCTCTTGGGTGGGAGGAAAATTTTCTCACGTCACACTGGCTTGCTCTCTGCCGAAAAATGTCCCGGGAGATGGTACCAGAAAACCTGAAGAATGCGATCAGGAAGCCTCATTGGCTAAGAAACGCTGATGTCACGGGGTGTCGCCGCAGCGACTGGCACTCAAGGCCGACTTTGCTGAGATGGCAGACACGAAGGACAATTTTCTTCCTGACGCCACCCCTAAACAAAAAAGGGGGAGACCAAAACCAGCCAGGAGTAGGCCCCGTGTGGACAAGATCAGCTTATGCCAGACAAGCTGATATATGCTGCCAGATATGGATCATCTTCATCCACATCAATAACTTCCTCATGTGACTTTTCTTCTTCATTGACTTCAGCCAAGATGTCTGCAAGGCTTGATGGCAATACGGGTCCTTCTGACCAAACTGGCTCGATAAAGTCTGCACATCGTGTCCAACCAAGGTCTGTAGGAAGTGGAATGTCCTGAATAGGCACATCTGAAGTTATCAGGAGTGTTTTGCCAAGTTGGGAGATAGTTTTGAAGTAGATGATGAGTAATAGATGAGAAACATTTGTATGCTTCCTCTATGGATTGCCCAAAGTCAAGGAGGTTAATAAAGTAATGGCCATCATGCTTGAAGATGGTTGAGGATCATCAGACCATTAGCTCATCTAAAGTTGATCTAAGTTTCCATCATTCAAGCAGTCTCTGCTTCCTCACAACAGGCGTGCAAATTACAGGACAGTGCAAATGGAATAGGACCAGATGTGCCTATTCAGAAAATACCCCTCTAGAGGAGGAGCTGGGACCCAGGTCAAACATCATCGTTTACCCCTCACTACAGAAAAGGTTTGACACCTTTGGGAGTTAGTATGGACCCTCTACATCAATGTTTGGTAGGTAGTACTCTCAAATTGTGGTATCACTTTTTCAATAGGGGTCAATTTAAGTTTACACAGGGGTCAAATTTTTAAAATGCTCCAATCATGTTGAAATGTATGCCATATTGTCCGTCTAGTCATAAGGATTCCAAAAATGTATAGTTTGTACCATCTATGACCATTGGTTTGGGAGTTATAGGGTAAAAATGGCTAAAATGGTAAAAATGAATTTGGGAGGGTTACAAACATATAATAACCATTTTATTTGTGGTTTATTGGTATTACTTAGCTGATATATGACTTTTTTTTTTCAATTTTGAACAATTTTGACAGCCATCATGGCGGCCATCTTGGATATCTCGAGAGCATCGGGATTTTTTCACTGTTACAATCTCAAAAGTGTTTTAGGACCCTAAAAGGCACCTAAAAAGGTTGGTGTGGGTAAGTTCTGTGGGGGTGCACGGGTGGTGTACCATACATACCCCACTAAATAGTCTGCAAGTAGGATCCAAATCTATACCATTTTTAAAGCACCCATAGCTATACCAGAGATGTAGATTTTGACCCAAATTTAGCATAAATTTTACATTTTTAAAAAAAAAATTACCTTTTTAGCAAATTTGGCTGAAAATGAGATCCATTTTTGCGTCACGTTCCTGTATGGTCATACCCCCGGTCAAAAACATCACCTTACACAAAATAAAATGACGTATCTACACAACTACAATCTTGGAAAAAATTAGTTGGAACACCCACCACAATTTGCTACATTGCTCACCCGGGACAGAGTTAAGAGCCTACAAATCCCTGCTATCACTCAATTGAAAGCCCCGACCTTCCACTTCAACTTACCCTTCCCCGACCCCCATCGATCAATGTTGGGGGAAGTTTGCAAGACTGCTGATGATGATACCCCATTCAACATTGATTGGGGGAGGCGGGGGAACAGTTTTCCGAAAATCGTTCAAAGTGTTCCAACAATTTTTTCCAAGATTATAGCTTACCTTGTGAGTGCAACAAAGTCGTATCTACCAGTTACGACTTTTTTGCACTCAACAGAAATTCAATTTTGAGTAGAACAAAGTCGTATCTACAAAAAATTAGACCTATTTAGCCTAATATCTTTGCAATAAATTTAAACCTGTCAGTTGAAATATATTGGAAACATTATTTTTGGCTAAATTTTGTTCAAACCCAATTGGATATTTTTTCACTTTCGCTAGAATGATTGTTTTCTCAAAGGAAAAAATAAAGTTCGGTCACGTGTGTGACTTCCCGAAGAATGGCCTATTATCACCATTATTATCATCAATATCATCATCGCCAATTTCTCTAAATCACTTGTATATAATTGTCTCTTACTTACAGTAACAGTAAACCTGACACGATAGGATGTACATAATGCGTGTCTGTTACCGCACCTTTACGCAATAGCTATCCTTAAACGCTTTCCATGAAGTAAAGAAAAACAAATGTTTGAACGTGAACAATAGTTCAACCCGTCCAGTGATCAAAGACGTGGCAAAACGTACTTTTAAATACGTGCAAAATTCTATCCTGTTGTAACTTATATAAAATACATTAGTAATTGAACTGTTTTGTCTAAATAATAGATTTTATTGCAATGTTGAATTATGACAGGCTTAATAGACGCTACGTGTTACAATGTAAAGAACGAAACATGGGAAACAATGTTTACAGACGGTCTTTATTCTAGGTTGCTTATGTTTACCTTTACAGAGGTGCAAGGAGGTTAGGAATTTAGAAATGAAATCATATTTCCTCTTAATTGCATATATTTAGGTTCATATGTATTTTACTTAGGAAATGATTACCAAAAGGTAAAATAAATGACCAGATGTCCAAAATAAGCCTTTTTATATCATTGCAGGCGGAGCAGATCGGCCGGTGGGTGTTTTTTGAGAGGGGTATGGTAACCGGAGTTGTGTTCGTCGACCTATCAGCAGCCTATGACGCTGTTAATCACAGATGCCTACTCCATAAAATTCTGGAAATCACCAAGGACATACGCTTGACTGAGCTTATCAAAGGATTGCTGGCAAACAGGATGTTCTTTGTTTAGCTCGGAGCAAAGAAGAGACGATGGCAAAGGCTCAAGAATGGACTACCACAAGGGAGTGTGCTTGCACCTCTCCTGTTCAATATCTATCTGCAAATCCATTCAAGACACAGGTGTATGCTTCCTATCTACGCAACCGTGAAGCCAAACGTCAGCTTAAAGTTACCTGGCCTGGAACACCCCTGGAGCACTGTGATAACCCTGTCTACCTAGGAGTTACCTTGGAACGCATTCTCTCTTATAAGACCCACATCGAGAAGATGAAGAGTAAAGTATGTTCACGCAATAACATCTTGAACAAACTCACTGGCACAAGATGAAGTGCTCGTCCACATACCCTAAGATCGACGGCACTTGCCCTGTGCTACTCGTGCAGAGTATGCTTGCCCTGTATGGGAAGCTTGATTCAGCATTAAATGGCTACTGCCGGCTTATCATAGGATGCCTCCGTCCAACACCAACGGAAAACTTACACATCCTAGCAGGAATTGCTCCACCAGACATCCGTCGTAGCGTAGCGAGCATGCAAGAGCGTAGCTGCCAAGTATCTAACGTGAAGCACCCTATGTCTGGACAGATACCTGCTGCCAACTGCCTTAAATCCAGAGAGAGCTTCTTAAGCAAAGTTCAACCTTTTGAAACAGTCTCTAAGGAGCTTAAGAGAGTCGCCTTGTGGAAAGAAAGACTTGCCATCAACCAAGTAACATCTATTGGTATTGAACCTGGTCACTCCCGCCTGGAGTGACTCCTCATGGGCTGAATGGCGATGGCTCGACAGATTGAGAACCAGAATTTGCCGATCTAAGGTTTCCTTGCAGAAGTGGGGCTATCTGGAAGCAGATCAGGACACCACCTATGGTTGTGGAACAGCACCACGGACAATGGAACATCTCTTGGCCTGTCCACTGCTGGAGCAACAATGCACAGACAAGGTCCTTGCGGAATTCAGTGAAGCAGCCAGACGTTGTACCCATCTCTGACTGGATCATATTTGAGAACCACTGTGTTTGGACACGATAAGAAGAAGTCTTCTGTTGTTGATGTCTGTTGTTGTCGTAAAAAAGGTTAACATTTGCCTGTAATACCCGCATACCTCGATGGATTTAAACCAAACTTGCGTCACAGGTGCAAAATGGGATCCAAAGGTCATGTGAGGTCAAGTTGTAAGATAGGCTGAAAATGTAAAATTGACCTCAATTGAAAAGTTGAAGTTCAATTGGAACCAAACTTGGTTTATGGAGATTACATGCAAACCATCATTTGCTTATGAGGTCAACGTTCACAGACAAGGTCCTTGCGGAATTCAGTGAAGCAGCCAGACGTTGTACCCATCTCTGACTGGATCATATTTGAGAACCACTGTGTTTGGACACGATAAGAAGAAGTCTTCTGTTGTTGATGTCTCTTGTTGTCGTAAAAAAGGTTAACATTTGCCTGTAATACCCGCATACTTCGATGGATTTAAACCAAACTTGCGTCACAGGTGCAAAATGGGATCCAAAGGTCAT
This sequence comes from Ophioderma brevispina, assembly GCA_023653785.1. Lineage (NCBI taxonomy): Eukaryota > Metazoa > Echinodermata > Ophiuroidea > Amphilepidida > Ophiodermatidae > Ophioderma > Ophioderma brevispina. The sequence goes on from JAMKCH010017074.1 coordinate 21,471, forward strand.
GTGAGGTCAAGTTGTAAGATAGGCTGAAAATGTAAAATTGACCTCAATTGAAAAGTTGAAGTTCAATTGGAACCAAACTTGGTTTATGGAGATTACATGCAAACCACATATCAAGGTCAAAGGTCATATGAGGCCTATCATTCGCAAACCGCGACGGCAGGCGACACAAACGATCCGAGGACCGATATATATTTTTTTATAATTACTTCATCGCCATGTATCCAACGTTCTTGTTTGGGGATATTAGCTATGTCTGGTGACGTTCAGGACCACTGATCTCTCTGAACACGAAACAAAGATGAAATTTAATTAACTAGAAGTTCTTGAGTGTAATTTCCGGCTCAAACATCAGGTAGGCAAAACGAAACTGTTATATCTATCTGGATTCTGACCTTCAAGAAGTATGGCTGTTGAAATCTGAAATGCATTTGCAAGAAAAAAATCATTGCTCACTTCTTAAAGAGATATGAGGACATTTCCAGAAAGAAGCGCCCTCAATGTTTTTCATATTTAGAATGCTTACCAATGTATTAAAGGGACATTTAGTGATCTACAGCCTCGTCCCCCGACTTACCTAAAAAAAGTTGAGATTTTTTATATCACCAGAACCGTTAGCCTTAAGGTCCGTTCATACTTCACTGCATTGCAGTGCAGTGCTGCAATGCAGTCTTCCAAAATTGTCACTGCAATCACTTGCAGTATTGCAACGCAATGCAGTACTGAAACGAAGTTAAAATTATTTTAACTGGTGATGCAGCAAGATACAGTGGGGTGCAGTCAGTGTTGCAGTATTCTAAATTTTTGCAAGTTTACTGCAACTTAACTGCAACCCGTGACCTGCAGTGACCTGGGTTGACCTGCAGTAAATCGATTAGGAGTGCAGCGGAAGTGACGGAAGTGACGTAAATTTACTGCACAGCAATGCAGTGCAGTGGAAGTATGAACGAACCTTTAGTAATCCACGTGTACCAAATCTTATGTGGGAATTCGGTCGTATCTGTAAGAAATTCGCAATTGTGTATTTTCTGTCCGTAAACGGACAGAAATTACAGCACGGTGGCCTATGGGACCGTGGGAAACAAGGTATATATCTAAGCAAATAAAGATTTTTAATTACTTTAATTTTTAATTAGTAAAATATCTTGATTTTTTCACTTCCGTTAATGCCCAAGGGGGGGGGGTCCTAGGGATCCAACCTAAATATTCTAATGAAGCCGTGGGCGGATTTATTTTTTTTGTATCAGGAAAAGCGTATTCATAAATCAGACAATTAGCAAAAAACTCCTTGAAAAATTTGATTGCGTAACCGAGAAATCGCAAAAAAAAATCAAATATTGGATACTATGGAACCCCCCCCCCCCCTTGGGCACTTAAGTTTTAAAATCGACAAATATGAATACTTGTCTGGAACAACGAATTCAAGTTCAGAATTAAGACTGACAGCCTTTTACAGTATATGGTGTGATTTTTGACTTCCTCAATTACATTATTATCTCATAAGATGATTTTACCAAAAATGTTTCGAAAGATACTGACACAACATCCTGGTGATTGCGATTGATTTGGAATTATTTTTCACCGTATAAATTTTGGATACGTGCAAGGGTAGTCTAATACACATTTTTGACGTCTGACATTCAATCGACTGATCTACCCAATCTAAGAGTGCCGATAAATATGGTACATTTTGGTTTTGGGTTTCTGGCCGCGGGCTTGAAGGCCGCTGAAAAAGGTTAGGAGGGCTTATGTATTGCAAATGGTTATTGACTAGGATCCTCATTTAACGCTTTGGCGTTCAATGTTTCCCAGGGGAATACGCCTCCTACACATGAACAATTTTTTATAGGCGTTAAGGGCAGTTTATCTAAATCCAATTACCCAACGGTATCATCTCTCACTCTCTTGGAATGGCATTTGGTGTTTGGCCATAATCTTGTAATCAGGGAACTTACGATGAAAAGTGGTAACATATCTTGTCCTGAACAGTGATCCTAAGTGTAAAGTTTAAAGCGGTGTGAAAGTACCAAGGCCTGAAGGTATCAGAGTCCGGGCTCCATAGACGACAACGGAATAAAGCGTGAACATTAATGTTGCGTGAAGAGTCAACTGAATGGATTGCCCAATTGTCTCCTGCCACACCGGGTTTAAAGCTAACCTTTATTTTTTCATTGGCGAAAATAAGAGTGCCTGTACCAACAACAACAAAGCGCCACTTGCAGTCAGACTATGGCCATGGTTGACATTTCAAAGTGTTTTGTTACACATGTGGTGCAGCCGCCTTTAGTACTTCCGCCGTTGGGGTTCTATGTCAGCTTATGCTTGCCTCCGGTTCTTCTTTCAACAGTCGACGAAACATCGTGTATTTCAGCAGTTCTTCTTACTGGACTTTGTGCTTTTGGTTATTATTTAGTCTTGCTTCTCATTCTTTCGCTATTCGCTTCTTGCTCCTTCGTCAAGATATTTGGCCAATTGCGCAAAAATGAGGCCCAAAGAACCACTGACCCTGTAAACACTTTACACAGGGGGTCAACCTCGCATGGGGTCCGTAAGGTAATTTTTTTATAAAGGGCTCTGAATCACTTAACTAGCTCAGTTAGAACCAATGCAAGTTTATACAAAGGGTCAAAGAAAAGTATACCAAATAGAAAAAAATGGTCCAAGATCATATGTGGTGTCTCAGATTGTGGTCTAAAGGTCACCAATTTTTTGGGTAAAAATCTTTAAAAAAACTGTCTATTCCAAATCAATTGCTACGAAAACCAAACGTAATTCTTAAGGACATTTGACACCACCTCCACATGTTGTAGGGGTCAAAGTTTCTAAAACGGTCATGAATCAGTTCCAAATCTAACCGAAACGAAAGACAAATTCCCCATTTAGATTTTTTCACCAACTTCTATATTGCTGAATTGTTAATAGGCAGTTTTTTCTTAACGTCTGCGCACCCCCTTTGTCTCTTTCTTTATATAAAAAAAGACGTCATATCGTGGCATTCAAGAAAATTCCCAGTGGAACTCTACCAAGTCTGGGTTACATCCTAATATTAGCATGTGAGCCGTCAGTATCAACCAGTTAATAGAGCTTACGAATTTGCCACATGAAAATCATGAATGTTTTCAACACGAATGTTGTGGTCATATCAGAATATGCCGTGTCAATGCCAGTGAGCGATCTGTAATTCACTAACATTTCAACAGACATCGATGGATGGGGGTAAGGGGCCCTATACTCAATCAATGATATATTTCCCATCAATCATTGAGGCTGGTGTTTTACAACACTTTATAATACTAGTATAAGCAAGTTGTTTGTATCCCAAAATCCCCTTATATCGGGAAAAAAAAAATGAAAAAAAGTATGAGAAAATTTCAGGGGAATGCACTTTGAAAAAGTAAGTTACAGCATGCATCCATTCCATTTAGGACTAAATGAACAGGAAGATGTGGCATAGCTGCTCTTTGTCGTGGAGCTTGTAGGTGATGCTTGAGAGAAACCTTTTGGCCTTCATAAGCTTAAGCTACAAAGAGGTACATGAGGCATCCCTATAAAAAGTACCAAATACCTATATATTTGTTTCTCTTGTGAGTTTTATTACAAAACTCAGAAAAATAGGACAAAGGACAACTCATTGCTCTAAAACACACACAAACACAAACACACGCACACACCAACACACAAGACAAGCAACGCACGCACACCACACACAAACACACACACCACACACGCCCCTCACACCATCTTGATATTGCCATGGCATTTCCAATAAAAGTGTACAGGACCTCACAACACGAGAGCATAAACGATGCATGTAAACCCTGCTTATGATACAGCAGGATCTCCAGCCTGTCTCAAAAAACTTGTTATAAGTTAAAAAGTGCCCTCTTTGGCCAATTACAAAATATAGTTGTGACATGATTACTTTATCACTCCAAGGCACAGTCTTATAGCTTTCGAATACCGTTTGTTCTGTTCAAAGTGTCTGTTGTAATCTCGAGGATGTTTAGTAAACACCGGACGAGACAGGCGTGGAAGGCCAACTTTTGGGAACACTCCATGACTCAATGATCTGGATTATAATCTCTCCACAGTACGTTAGACTGTGATATGGTCAATTTTCTCATTGCATTTTTAATTTAACAGAAACCGAAAATCAGGTTGAAAATCGGGTTTTTGTCTAAAATGGAACACAAAACAGAATTTGACTTTTGTAACAATGGTATAAACATTGGTCTCTACCCGGGTGGTGTCACTTCCTATTCATAGGCGTAACGCATGATCGCTCCCCAAGTAAAAAAAAGGTCCCTTTTTCGGCGTAGTTTAAAATACATTCTCAGCAATTTTTACTTTTTTTACTTTTTTTATTTTTTTCAAAATGAACCTTAAAAACAACTTTTTCTGTTTGCATTTCAAGTACACTTTACAAAATCACCCCTTTTGACATTTCAAGAACCACACACAAAAAACATATTTTTTTTTCAAGAGACTCTGTTATCCTTTACCTGTTTTAATACCATCTTAAGCCTTAATATATGAGGAAAACAAAAAACAGAAAAGTACACTGAATTCAAAATAAACGAAAAGTACATTGAATTGTCCAAATTTCAAAAGATCATATTCGATAAAAAATAGCCGTGTGAAACAATTCAGGGTTAAGTAACTAAGCTTTGCTGCATTGCGCACAACCGTGCAACAAGCTACAACAGTTAACTCCTTATCATGACATTTCTTATACAGCAAAAATTACATAGAAGAAAAGTCAAGGCATTTTTCAATAATGAATAAAAAATTAAAAAAAAAAAAAATTTACATGCACCAGTGCATGTAAACTTCACAAATTTACATGCACAATGTTGGAAGTACATGCACAGGTTAAGCCTTTCAAATTTTTCATGTCCAGATTCATGACTTCTATTTAGCTAAAAATGCACATTTAGGATTCACCAAAAATTAAAGTTACATGCACGTGTGCATGCAGGATACAAAAGTTACATGCACAGAGAGAAAAGTTACCATGCACCATGTGCATGTGTGAACCTGGGTAATTCGAAGCCTGTTTTCAATATAAAAACTTTATAATCCTGGAGGGACAGTCGCAATACCGCACACTTAATGTGACCTGATCCACCACAAAATTCATCGCAGTCGCGCATTTCGCAGGGACAAACGTGGCCCTTGACTTATGGTCAGCACCATGTGAAATTCACGAGTACCCTGATGTCATGGTTCCACAGGACGGCTGCATTATTGAATTCCCTTGCTATAAAGACCATGGCATCAGCGGTCTCTACTGGGGCACAGGTTGGAGTAAACAATAAAGGGACATTGGGAAGCCCCTGCTTCACATGACATGATGAAATGTAAACAAACGGGGATTAGACTGGAACTTTCAGCGGACTTGTCCCAGGGACTGAGTGTCGAATAGTTTGTGGGGCCCCCCAAACAACATCAACAAACAATGTAATACTGGAATAAATTAAGCGAGAAATTGGAAGATTTCTAGGATTTCACATTTTCAGATTTACAAAAAAAATATTACCTTTTTTCAAAAATATTGAGTACATCGTCAGACAAAAAAGGACCCTGTACAACAATCGCGTAACTTTATGTTCGCGAAACAACTTCAAAAATACACCCTTTTACGTGAAAAAGGAACGGATCATGCGTACACATGGTCAATATGAGTGACACCACCGGGTCTCTACTCTTATGCAAGGACATTACAAAGTGGGTACAAAAAAATATTCACACAGTGTCATACGCTTATCCAAGCTCACGTGAAAAAAAATCGAAAGTGGTAGTAGAAATTATGTTTTCTTATTTGATATGACGATAAAATCTCGTGTGCAAAAGACAATTGAATCTATATAATAATAGGCTATATAGCCTCACTGTCTCATTTTACAATATTTCCTTGCCACATTAAATAAGATACAAAATGTAAAAGGCTAAGGGCCTGCTCATAGTTTTTGTGATAAATATATAGAGAGTATTCACTATTTGTTATATTTATATGTTTCAAAAACCAAATTAGGTTTCCATGTCTATGTATAACAAAAGGTTTGTTGAGGAAAAGGTAGGCCTACATACTTTTCTGACAAAGTATTGTTCAGCTAATAACTCCCACAACTAAGAGTCCTAAGAAGATGAAAATGACTTGAATATATAAATACCACTGCTAGTTTGAAAGTCGAAAAGTTGACCCAAGTATGGTCAAGTCCCACGGTCACAGTGACTATACTGAAAGTGTACTCTGGGATGACGATATCAAGGCAACCCCTACTTTCTTTTTATGTGAATCAGAGAGTGCTAATTGAAGTTATACATATATCATTTTATAAATAAACATATGAAATTTACTGCCAAGAGATTATCAGCTATTGGAATTGGCCACTCTCAAGAGCAATGTAACTTAAATGTTAATAGCGAAGTATCTGATCAACATCCGCCCACTACTACTACCATCAATTTCATTTTGGCCTTGGTATGTTCCTCTTCCAAACCAGATAACAATTTTTGCAGCCTTAATTTCACCATAGAGGGCCCTTCTTCCACACACCCCAACCTTATCGCGCCCGATTGTCCCTGGCCCCATCTGAACAACTTTACCCCCCTTCTCTCCCACACCATGTGGGGGAAATTGATTGTAGTAAATGGCTAAAGCGTGAGATCTGATACTGTGACTGATTAAATTAATAAACACTTTGTAAGTTAACATTTGGTTATTAAGGAGAAGGCCTACTTGAAATTTTAAAATAGATATGTTTAACATGTTTGTTCAAATATCCCTCTTCCGAGGTAGAGTGAGTGTGAACCATGGGGAAATGTTAGTAAGGATACAAATGCCTAAAGTGGCTAAAACGTGTGGTAGTAATCTTTTCCGCTAATTAGGGAAATGGGTAACTTGAAAGACATATACCAGATGATCTAGAAGGCCCTTTACTTGAGTTTGAGCATAGAGTGAACACTGTAAATACTTTGCCTCAATGGTATGCCTTCGCCATCCAACCATAGAAAAATGCACACAAGGCCGAGATTTCTTAAGCTTAAAATTCTGGACTTGAGTGTAAAAAAATGGCTCCAAACGACAAATTAACACCCCGATTTTGAGTGATCGATCTATACGTCCCTGAATCGGGTCTACCCTACCACTTCCAAAATTTCGTCACCATACGATAGAATGTAGCCCTGAGAGCCAAACAACACACCAATGGGGACTACATTCCTAGTGCGTCATAGCTATAACCCGTGCTAGCACACGGGTTAAAAATCGTCAGCTTCTGAGGGGGGCACATCAACACCACCCTGCGCCGCTAATGCCGGCGCGATGGCCTTGCTATGCATCCATTATGCTGGGAAATTATGGTTCATGAACTTTAATTTTCCCGGAAACTCTGCATGGTTTCCACCCGTGCCCATTTTGGAGTGCTCATATGTAATGGCTGTAAACCCCCAATTCACAGCATGTTGTCACGCCAGTTAACCATTGTTTTTTGAAAATGTCACCAACTATCATCGCCCAATCAACCCAACCTGCTCCGATTTTGGATTATTTTGAAAATTTTCACCCAGAGACCCCCTATTTTTTAGAAGAAGCATTGGCTGTCATTCACCCAAAGACCCCCATTTTTTAACAATTTAGCAAGATTCTGGTAATTTGTTCTAAAAAGGGAGTGTTCATTAATTCAGTCCTTGCGTGGACAACCAGAAACAAGGGCAGCCATGTTTAATTAACTTCTGCAAATTTGCTTGTTGTGAGCGCGTCCATTTCAATTACTTTTATGGATAACCAGTTTTTACGGGTCTAACCATTGCTTGTTAGTACTTTTGCATTTTTTCAACATGTTCAGCCGCCATAGACCCATTAGTTCATTACATTATTGCACAGCCAGAATAGTGCGCAACCCGTATCAGACTTCTGCAAATTTGTTTAATTCTTAAGGCGTCATCAGTTTATTCCGTACTGGAGACCATTATAATAGGGCGCACTGACATTGTGTTTTGACTATACTTCCGGTCGAGGTCCATGTCCATAGCATTATGGGAGCCGAGGCTTTCACTAAACTTTTTTCTAGTGCAGTGGGGTAGCCAGGATTTTGTTGACAGGGGCACGCCACTGGCTAGGTGTGCGACATCGTTCATCTTTCACATAGTTGTATCACCTGTGCAATTGTTTCCATATGGTGGCTAGTGTAATTAAAGTGTAGCCTTCAGCAGGGCACTGTTGCTTTTTGCGTTCTTATCAATAATACTCTTTTTGCTCTTCAAAGGGCGGCATCAATTTATTCTTGGAATGACCTATATTGAAGTGAGAGGCCATTGCAGTAACTTCTTCCTACATGTTTCTTTCAAGGGGCGGCATCAGTTTTGACAGGGTGCTATTGCCAATTAGACGTCAGCATTTTGTTTTCAAGGGCGGCGTAAGTTTATTCCTTCACCCTGTTCACTGGACGACCAGTATGTAGGGGGCGTCACTAGAACATGTGTGTTGAAGTCGACTTCAGTCTGTCGTTGCATTTAAGAGGAGCCATCTTTTACTATACTTATGCAGGATGGCTCTAAGAAGCGGGGTCAGTTTATTATAACCTTTGTGATGGTTGCCTAGTATGGGGGGGCCCATTTCTAACTAGAGTTATGCAAGGGGCCGGTGTTATTCCAGAGGGCCGTCATTGCAGAGTTATTGTAAATTTCGATGTGTTTCTGGAAGTCGAAGGGGGGGGGCGCCAGAGGGCGAGGGGCAAAATTATGGGACGTACCTGTCCTTCTGTCCGCCCCGGGTTCCTTCCGACGCCATGCCCACCAGTACAGGCAAGCATTATTCATAGTCCTGATGATCATGACTACATAGCTAACTTTTTTATGGCTGCTGTTCTAGACTATCTATCATGTGACGGTGTGTGTAGTGAAAGTGCCAGTTAAGCCAAGATACACAGAAAGCTTCTGCTCTAACTTTAGAGCTGCAAAGTGGCTTAATATTTCATTATTTGCAATAACGTTATATTGTAAGCATTATTTGAAAGTCTTCTGCATCATGTGATAACCATTTTTCCCAGATTTAAAATTCACATTATGAAATTTTTCAGGTGAACTTACCCTGTTGTGTTTACATTGGGCTACCAATTTGGCGCTTGTGTCTAGTTGACATGACTTTTTTGAACAAATTGTAGCATCTTCGGTTACAAATTGTAAACATTATTCTAAGACTCTAGAGAGGCTATGTATGTCAAAAGAAAATTTATTTTTTCTTGTTTATTTAGGAAAGATACACTCAAAACCTCTCAAACCTTACATGGCATTGGAATCCACAAACAGTTGTAACTTCTGGCACCAACATTATGTCCAAATTTTAAAAGAGATGGCCTTAAGCATGTAAGTTTACAATTATTTGAACTATACTTATTTGTCAAAATAACCTTTTACAAGAGGTACGCGCGCACCATCCAAAGGGCGGTGCTTAG